>CM076852.1:16560134-16813772 GCA_039519185.1 Astragalus membranaceus
ATTGGATCGATATTGAACCCTAGGATAAACAACATGCTATTTGTCTGGACTGCTCTGGATTTTCATTTGCAGGTGGGGAAGGGTAGTTATTCCTAGGTGTTGTGCCCTCGACACACACTTCACATCATATACTTGTGAGCATTGAGTGGGGCCTAAAACCCAAGGTCTGAACAAAAACCTAGGAGAGTGGGAACGATTAGTGACTGCCATTCGTAGACCTTTGTCTGTATGGCCCTCATGAAAGTTCCGCCCAAGAGTGCGCTTTGTCATGATGCCTCACACTCGGTAGCTTTCTACGATTGTGGGTGCCATCATGAGAGAGACTTTAGCTCTTGGTTGCCATTGTAAGGAAGTGATTAGAACCTACATGGGAGGATTACCCCTTTCGTCGACTTTAGACCCTAGGATTCCCACCCTTTGTAGGACACGGGGGCACGCCTTTGTTTGTTGAATTGGTTTAGGCATTCCTTTTTCTTAAACTCTATTTCAAAATCGTAGAAAATAATATCCTTATTTTCTTACCCTCTTTTTATGTAAATGACACATCATTTCGCATCCACATCATTTCGCATTCACATCGTTTCGCACCATTGCATCTGCATCTAACAAAAGTTTGAAAAAAAAATTCATCTTGCATCTAACAAAAGTTTGAAAAAAACTTTCATCCGGCAACGGTGGTGGACGCAGTGGCTCTGACGGTGAGAGACGGGAAACAGAACTGAGAGAGAGATAGGGACACGGCGAGGAGAGAGAAGGGCGTGAGGTGGTGTTCGTGGTGAGAGAGAGGCATTCAATGGAGATTCCCGTGACTGGTGATGATGGCGATGTTAGACTATCTGATAACATTAGAGGAAGGGGGTGAATAAGGTTATGTGCAAAACTTGAATTCTTTTTCGGTTTAAAAAAACTTTTGCAATGCTTGTTTAAATCAAATGCGAAATCTGAGATTTAAACTTATATGATGTATGTAAGCATGCAGATCAGGCACAGTGAAATATTATTCTAATGTTACTATTTTCAATATTCACTATAACCAGATATTTATACCTAAACTGGCAGATCAGGCAAAGTGCAATATTACGCTATTATCAGAGTTCAGGATAGACGGATATTATAGGCAGTGTAACAATAAGCAGATCGGCGCAGTGATAGTATAAACGGATATAAACAGTAAATAAAGTAAAGAGAGAAGGATAGAGATACACCAGGAATTTAGCGAGGTTCGGGATAAAAGGCCTACGTCCACGACCTGAGCTGACAACCACTATATGAAGAATGTTTTACAAACGGGCAACTTCAAATAGCAAATCTCAATTCCCCCGAACTGAGAACCCGAGCACACAGCTAAGGATTTCAACACCGCTTCAATCTCCTGATTGAACGACCTAAGAGCACCTCCCAGGATTTCAATACCACTTCAATCTTCCCTGATTGAACGACCCAAGATTACCTCCCAGGATTTCAAACCAACTCAATCTCCTGATTGAGAGACCCAAGAAAACTTCCCAGGATTTCAAACCAACTCAATCTCCTGATTGAGAGACCCAAGAAAACTTCCCAGGATTTCAAAGTGACCCCAACAATAGTAGATTACAATATAGAAGCTATGATCTAATCACCTCAGATAATATGACAATATAATAGCTGAGAGAGATGAGTGACTAGATCTATAAGAAATGATATGAAAGTGGTAGCTCTATTTTTCTCTTTCTCAGATCTAGAAAATGTATGTGAGAAGAAGAGAGATTTGTTGTAATTTTTCGTGTGGTTGAGTGAGTTGAAGAGTGTGAAGCACCTCCCTATTTATAGGTTTAGGAAAACGTAGAAATGATTGATGATGCATAAGAATCGATTTATGTGAGAAGGCAAATCATAGTATAATCGATTCTTTGCTTTTAGAAAACATAGGAATCGATTCCTTGGGCTTTAGAAATTAGTAGGAATCGATTCTTGGACTTCCTTAAATGATAAGAATCGATTTCATGCTTGGTTAAAATAAGTGGGAATCGATTCTTGGCCTTTAGGAGAGCTTGAAAATCGATTTCAAGGCCTTTGCAAAATAGTAAGAATCAATTCATGGCTTTGGCTTATGTATAGGCGTGAATCGATTCTTTGTTTCAAACATAGGATAAGGAAATCGATTATTGGCCTATAGGTGAGCCTAAAATCGATTTCATAGCCTTTATAAATTAGTATAAATCGATTTTTGGTCATTTGGAACAAAATAGAAATTGTTTTTTGCTTTCCACAAAATCGTTTTTAGGTTTAGGGCTTTGCCATGCATACATAAAATATTTTCCAAAGCTTGCCATGCATGCATAACATATTTTCCAAAGCTTGTTTTGATGCATGATGCATGTTTTCAAAAATCATCTCTCAGCTATTAAAATGTCATAGACCTTAAGTGATAGGACCTTACACTGTGTCCTAAAGAAAGCGGATAAACAATTAGGTCTTCATCTTCAAAGGTGGCTTCTTCTCCAAGCTGCTCCACTTTAATGCTTCCTGCTTTTTGATTCCCGTCCTGTACTTTATTCAACTTGAACCTGTACTTTCATACAGCTGAAACCATTAGTAGACAAGATGTAATTTGTTATCATTCAAAACAAAGAGTGTTTGTCCTTGGTTCAACAAACTCCCCCTTTTTGATGATAACAAATTACATTATGCATAGGGAGGCCATAATCAAGAAGCAATGGCAGAAGCTCCCCTTAAGCATACACATAAAATAATAAACAGCACAGCAGCAGGATAGCAGCAATTATTTATTTCTTCCTTTTATCTAATAACATGCATATTTTCTCCCCCTTTGTTTTCATAAAAAAGGAGGGGGGTGAGCACATAGCATATGAGATAATCACAAACAGACATAATCACTTTGTAAACTAGCAAAGGAGCACATAGCATATGAGATATCAGAAATAGTAGTTCATGCTATGCTCCCCCTTACTTGGTGATCCCCCTTAAGAATTTTAGAATGCAAGGCTTTAGCAAAAAGAGGGTGGATCATCATGGTTTTAAAAATATGATACCCAAGATAATCATCCTTGGTTCAACAATATAGGTATCATTTTTAACATAAAAAATATGTTGCATCAAAGATCTAGTATAATAGCACTTGAGAAAAAGCTTTATTGCATACAAACAATTCACATAAGTGTTTTAATACTTGATAAATATAGTTGTGTTTTCCTTACCCACACAACCTTTACCTATTAAGCAGATTTATAGTTGGTATACATTACAGATTCACTAGCTTTGTTTCTCAAGTTCAAGAATAGTGAAGCATTACCAGATTCATGAGCTTCGTGTCTCAGCTATCAAGGTACCAACCCCCTATACCTTGAAGCATACCTGCACAAAAAAATCAAGTAGGAACTTTTGGTACCCATTTCTCTTTGGGTCCTTGGGGGTTAGTTATCAAGGAGGTTTTCACAATCCACCTTGGTTTCTTACAGGCAGGTATAAGGGTACCAAGCTCACATAATTTACGGATAGGGCATCTAGGTGAGCTATGGTTTCCCTTTTGACAGTAGGTGCATGAGAAAACAATGGGTTTATAACTTGAAGTAGATGCAACAAAAGTTAATTTCTTGTTTAAAATGGAGGAGGTGGAATTTCCTTTGTACCCAATTCCTCTCCTATCAACATATTGATGTTGAGAGTGAAGCAACTGAGTCAAGGTCTTTGCACCAACCTCAAACTTTTTCAATGTTTCTTTCAAAAGTTCATTTTCAACTTTGGCATTTTCAAAATTTTGTTTAAGCTCACAAAACTCAAGGTTGACAGATTTATGCAGTTCATTCTTTAATCTATCTACTTCATTTTCAAGTGTCTCAATTTGAGTGAGCATGCTTTTGTTGCTCTTTGTCAATTTTTTGGATTTTAACAAGAGAGCTTCATGTTCAAAATAGAGAGCTTCAAAAGCCTCACTCAAATCTTGACTACTACAGCCATCATCAAGTAAATCATCATGCATAGAGGAATCAGAAAGACTAAAAGAGTTAAGGCCTACCTTAGATGAGTCATTTGCCATATGACAAACACCATTTGCAATTTGTTTTTCTTCGTCTGTGTCACTATCAGTGCCAAGACAATCCCATATAGTAGCCTTAGGTGTTTCACATGCCGTGAGACAAATGGCATTTGCAACCTCCTCTTCTTCACTGTCAGTATAGTTGTTCCATGTAGCCTTCTTAGCTTTCTTGGATTTCTTTGAGTTATTTCTCTTTTCAAGTTTGTTGAATCTCATGAATTCTTCAAATAATTCAGCCATGTCTTCATTATCAGACTCTTCATCAGACTCAACCTCTTTCCTTGCTACCTTAGGTGTTTTAGCAGCAAGAGCAAGAGATTTTCTTTCTTTTACCATTTCTGCTTCTTGATATTTGTTAGCAGCCAATACAACCTCAAAGGCTAGAAGTGACCCGATAAGATCTTCTTGAGGCATAGTACCAATATCCTTAGCTTCAGTGATTGCACATGTCTTTGGAAAGAACTCACTGGTTAAGGAAGCAAGGATCTTCCCATTTATATCTTTTGTGGAGTACTTCTTCCCTAGAGCCCTCAGGTTGTTCACGATCAGATTCAGTCTCTGGTGCATAGCTGCGACAGACTCACCTTCTTTCATTTTGAAGGCTTCATATTCAGAAGTGAGGATTCTGATTTTAGTATCCTTCACTTGGCTCGTACTGACATGTGTAGCTTCCAGACAATCCCAGATTTCTTTTGCTGTTTGACACCCTTTTACTCTTCCATACTCTTCTTCACAAAGTGATAGGTGAAGAATATTCATAGCCTTGGCATTTTGAGATATTTTGTCAAGCTCAGATTTTCTCAGCTCGCTCAGATCGATGGTGTAGATGTCTTCAATTAGAACTTCTTCTGCTTTGCCGGTGGCTTGACTTTTTGTAGTGTCTCCATCAGTACCACCTGGTTTTGTAATTTTGATCTTCATAGGAATCAGTGGTCCATCAACAATAATCCTCCAAAGGGTGAAATCTATAGCCTGCACATGACATTTCATTCGACTACTCCAATAGTCATAGTTAGTTCCATCAAACAGGGGTGGCCTATTGAAGGACATCCCCTCTTTCATAAAAGAACCCATGATCACAGATAGATAAATAAAAATTAATTTGCGAGATGTAAAGCTCTATATGCAATTTCTAGCTTTGATACCACTTGTTAGACTATCTGATAACCTTAGAGGGGGGGTGAATAAGGTTATGTGCAAAACTTGAATTCTTTTTCGGTTTAAAAAAACTTTTGCAATGCTTATTTAAATCAAATGCGGAATCTGAGATTTAAACATATATGATGTATGTAAGCATGCAGATCAGGCACAGTGAAATATTATTTTAATGTTACTATTTTCAATATTCACTATAACCAGATATTTATAACTAAACTGGAAGATCAGGCAAAGTGCAATTTTACGCTATTATCAGAGTTCAGGGTAGACGGATATTATAGGCAGTGTAACAATAAGCAGATCGGCGCAGTGATAGTATAAACGGATATAAACAGTAAATAAAGTAAAGAGAGAAGGATAGAGATACACCAGGAATTTAGCGAGGTTCGGGATAAAAGCCCTACGTCCTCGGCCTCCGGCTTTGCAACCTTTGGACTTTGCTGACAACCACTATATGAAGAATGTTTTACAAACAGGCAACTTCAAATAGCAAATCTCAATTCCCCCGAACTGAGAACCCGAGCACACAGCTAAGGATTTCAACACTGCTTCAATCTCCTGATTGAACGACCCAAGAGCACCTCCCAGGATTTCAATACCACTTCAATCTTCCCTGATTGAACGACCCAAGATTACCTCCCAGGATTTCAAACCAGTTCAATCTCCTGATTGAGAGACCCAAGAAAATTTCCCAGGATTTCAAACCAACTCAATCTCCTGATTGAGAGACCCAAGAAAACTTCCCAGGATTTCAAAGTGACCCCCACAATAGTAGATTACAATATAGAAGCTATGATCTAATCACCTCAGATAATATGACAATATAATAGCTGAGAGAGATGAGTGATTAGATCTATAAGAAATGATATGAAAGTGATAGCTCTATTTTTCTCTTTCCCAGATCTAGAAAATGTATGTGAGAAGAAGAGAGATTTGTTGTAATTTTTCGTGTGGTTGAGTGAGTTGAAGAGTGTGAAGCACCTCCCTATTTATAGGTTTAGGAAAACGTAGAAATGATTTATGATGCATAAGAATCGATTTATGTGAGAAGGCAAATCATAGTATAATCGATTCTTTGCTTTTAGAAAACATAGGAATCGATTCCTTAGGCTTTAGAAATTAGTAGGAATCGGTTCTTGGACTTCCTGAAATGATAAGATTCGATTTCATGCTTGGTTAAAATAAGTGGGAATCGATTCTTGGCCTTTAGGAGAGCCTGAAAATCGATTTCAAGGCCTTTGCAAAATAGTAAGAATCGATTCATGGCTTTGGCTTATGTATAGGTGTGAATCGATTCTTTGTTTCAAACATAGGATAAGGAAATCGATTATTGGCCTATAGGTGAGCCTAAAATCGATTTCATAGCCTTTATAAATTAGTATAAATCGATTTTTGGTCATTTGGAACAAAATAAAATTTGTTTTTTGCTTTCCACAAAATCGTTTTTAGGTTTAGGGCTTTGCCATGCATGCATAAAATATTTTCCAAAGCTTGCCATGCATGCATAACATATTTTCCAAAGCTTGTTTTGATGCATGATGCATGTTTTCAAAAATCATCTCTCAGCTATTAAAATGTCATAGACCTTAAGTGATAGGACCTTACACTGTGTCCTAAAAAAAGCGGATAAACAATTAGGTCTTCATCTTCATAGGTGGCTTCTTCTCCAAGCTGCTCCACTTTAATGCTTCCTGCTTTTTGATTCCCGTCCTGTACTTTATTCAACTTGAACCTGTACTTTCATACAGCTGAAACCATTAGTAGACAAGATGTAATTTGTTATCATTCAAAACAAAGAGTGTTTGTCCTTGGTTCAACAGGCGAGACAGTGGCGACGACGTACAGGCTTCGACGGAGAGGGGCTTTTGGTGATGGGTGAGTGACGGTGGTTTGAGGCGAACGGCCACCGTCTACGGTGGTCGGACTCTAAGGAGGTGAGTTTCGCTATTTTGTTTTTACGGTTCTCTTCTTCTCCTTTCTGGTTCTGATCTTCTTATTTTTTGATGTTTATTGTTTTTTTGGTTTCTATGGGAGTTCATGGCCAACGGCGACGTGCTTCGGGGGGGAGGTTTGGTGTGGCTGACGGCGTAGTGGTTACGAAGGGGAGGAGAGGATTGGCTACGGTGGTGTTTGGTGGTGTGGGTGGCGACTGTCGCCGGAGCTCACGACGGCGGTGGTGCTCGCCGGAGACAGTGGTGGTGGTCCTCGCTCTCCTATTTTCCATATTTCATTCTCTCTTCCTTTCGTTTCTGATTTTTCCTCTCCCTGTGTTGTTTCTCAGAATTGTTCTCTCTCCCTTACGGTTGCTGCTCGCCTCCTTTTATAGAGGGAGCGGTTGTTTTTGATCTGCTGTATATTTGTTGTTTTGTGTCCATGGTACAGGTTAGTGGAGCAGAGGAGCAGCAGCAGGGTAGTGCCTGCAAAGCTGTCCTGTTGGAGCAAATTGGGAAAATGACAAAGGAGCAAGAAGAAATTAGCATTGGCCTAATTCTTCAAATGGCAGCAACAGTGCTGCATCTAGCAGGGGCGCTCCTGCCCCTTTTTTATTTTATTTTGATTTTAATTTTTGTACTTTTTTGTATTTAAATTTTGTCTATACATGTGTACTAAAGTTGACTTTGTAAAAAACTGATTATAAAAATAAAAAAACATTTATTCACAATCTGATTTTTATTAGATTTTTATAACAAAATTAAACTGATAACAACGACGATAAACATACGTACACGACGAGACGCGAATGCGTGTCGGCAACGAGAATACGCGAATTTGCGTACCAAAATAAACACTTGTACACAACGAGATGCGAACATCCGTCCGCAACGGGGACAAAAATGTGTACATTATTAACAATAGCACACGCACATCAATGAGAAGTAACACGCCTATACACGACTGGGAACGACACACATAGACGAAGAAAACAATACTTTGGATTTTCTAATAAACTTTAAATTAGCCGGACAAAATTAGGGTATGACAGCTGCCCCTCTTTATTTATATTCCGTAGATAAACTGAAGGGTTTTCATAGTTGGAATAGAAATAAAGATAAGACAAATGCTAATTTTGTCCTTTTAGTAGAAAAGTGTAGAGTTTGAGAATTATAAGAGAACGGTTAACACTTGGCGCATCGACGAGAAAGGAATAAAGAAGGACCACTGCGGGTCTGAAGGACCACTGCGGGTCTGAAGGAGCACCGGGGCTTTGAAGGATCACTGGGGATATGAAGGAGCACTAGGGCTCTGAAGGACTACTGGGAGTCTGAAGGATCGATGCCCTGAAGTGTCGACATAATGATCTGAGGGTCTAATTCGATGTCGATGCTTGGCGCATTGATTTGAATTAAACTGAAGGACAGGTGGGTCTGAAGGGCCGCCTGAGCCTGATGGACCAAGATGGTCTGATGGACTGCAACTAGCTATGGTACTAATAAAACAGTCTGAGGGTGACCTACGTCGATGCGGCCGTGAGGGTCAAGATCAGATTTAGAACTTATATGTTGACCACGAAGGATGTCCACTATGTCTTAGGCAGACACAGCTAATCTGAAGGATCTCTGGGGGTTTGAAGGATCTGCCGCGCTCAGTGGCGACGTTAAATTCTGAAGGTAGAGTTCGAAGCCGTCGCTTTGACGTGTTAATTCGAACTGAACTGAAGGACCAAGCTGGTCTGAAGGATCTATGCCAGACTCTGTGCTAACACTGCGATCTCGTGTTTGATATAAGATTCAACGCTTGTCGCATTGACTTAAGAAGTGGAAGTAATTAGGATCGACACTTGAAGTCGATTAGAGAGCAACGGGTCATATGCATGTAATGTATGCGTCTATAATGATTGATTTTAAGTGGAATGAATGAATGTAATGAGTGATTTTTTCTCTTATTTGCCTTTTTTGTTTTTTTCTTCTTTTCCTTTTTTTTGCTTCTTTTCTTGATGCAAATGTAATGCTTTGATGCAACTGCTATGGTGGATAAAGTAAGACACGTGAATGCATGGTACAATGATATAATTTGTGATGTAGAAATATTTTTAGCAACGACGAGACTGGCTCTTGGCACGTCTATCGAAGTAAAAAATGTCATGTGTGTGCATGCATGCAATGTCATGTATGTGCAATGTGGGAACAAACGAACTACAAAGGCCCATGAACTGTGGATGCTGAAGCTGATCGAAAAAATTAATAAGCAGTATATGTGAGTGCAGATGACGTGCAAGTGCAAATGTAATGCTTTGATGCAGGTGCCATGGTAGGTGCATGTTTGCATGGTGGAATGAAATGTATGGTATGATTTATTGATGATGCATTTTTGTGGTTTTTGAGATGAGGAAAAGATTTTTTTTATGCGAGAAATTGAGAAGTGGATGCTTTGGAATCATCACTTATTGGATGCATGGTTGTATGGCGGGATGATTTATGCTATGATTTTGTTGATGATGCAGAAAGATTTTTGTAATGATGAGAGATGAGGCTTTTGATGCAAGAGGCACAGAAGTGAATATTTTGCAATAATTGTTCCTTGGAAAAAATTGGATTTGATTTGAATTCAAGCTTTAGCGATCTCAAGGTTGTTATTTACAGTCACTAATGTGCAACCGAACTTGACTGTATTTACAGACTCGTTCACGTTGTTCTTCCCTTACGGTGTCCCATGATTGATTGAATTTTAGGTCCACAAAGTTAACAGAGTGAGTGTTCAGCGTCACATTATTAACTTGTGTTCTCTCTCTTTGAAGCATTATTTAGTAGACATGTAGAGTAGAGCTAATACAGATGAATGAATCAGTTGACTTGGTAAGACGGATATGACACGTGATGGGATGAATTGTAGGTTTTCCCCAAAGTCATGAAAGGTAGGTTTTCCCCGCTCAAGAAATGTGGAACTGCCCTGATTTAGACTACCGGTGAAGGTGATCGAATAGTCTGCCCCTGCCTAGTGATGACAACAGTAAAGGGTGTAGAGGAAATTATGAATTGGGAACGCCATGACTTTGGAAATGAAGGGTGGCAGGCGAAAGATTTTGTCTCAACCCTTTGTTTGGTGTTGCCCCAACTATGACAAGGACAAAGTTGCCCTGACTAGGGTTTGTGAAAGGTTGTGTTTAGGGTGGTGGGTTGAGAAATTGCCCCGGTATGGTCTTATGGATGTAAATATGACAAAGGGATGAGATGGGTGTAGGGCGAATTTCCCCGATTTTAGGTGGAGTGAATGGCGACTGGATGGCCCCACTTTGAAATTGTATTTCGAATGGTAGCATTTAGTAGGGTTGTGAAAGGTGGCTGAGTTAGGGTCATGGGTTTTTGGAATTGGTCGTATGGCTATATGGATTGGATGTGGTATATGAATGGGATGGACGCTGGAAAATTTCCCCAAGTTCGAAGCATGAAAGGTGAAGGGGCTGCCCCACTTTGGGATTTAGGTGATGGTCCTAGTATAAACTTTTGGTTCTTTTAAGGTGACTCCCACAGACTATGATAGTCCTGGGTTTTGATATGATGAAAATTTTAACTTGGTGATCACTAAATCTTGTCTCGATATCAGTGTGACTTGAATGAATCTTGGAGTGCAAGCCTTTTGAGTTTTCTCTTTTTCTCTCTTTTTTTCCTTTTTTTTCATTTTTTTTGAACAAATATATTGCAAGTAAATAAACTTATTGTCCCAAAATTAAATATTTGAGAAAACGAAAGCAATTAGCCATTGATCGGAATGGACTTTATAGGGTTGTAATGTGGCCGATGGTTAGGGGTTTGTGAAGGATAGGATAATTAGGCCTAATGAAGTATTTGAGATTTTATGAAAGGAGGGATAATTAGGCCCAATGAGGTGTTTGAGGGTTTATGAAAGAAAGGGTTTGTGATGTGGCGAATGGTTAGAGGTTTATGAAAGAAAGAGGTTGTAAATGGGTGTTTGAGGGTTTCAGACAATGATCTCTTATATGTTTAATGGTATGAAGTATCAGCTCACAATTTCTACTACTTTTGTTTTTTTCTTCTTTCCAGGATTTGTTTTCAATCCTCTCTTTTTTGAATTTCACTTTCTTTTTGTGATTTTTTCTTTCTCTTTCTTTTGAGTAGAGTGAGCTGATAAAAGTGATACACCATTTTTGATGTGGAATTGATCATTGTCTAGGGTGACTGAAAGATTTTTTTGATTTTCTTTTGGCTCAGAGGGGTAGTAAAAGGTATTTCTTTTTTTGGATGCTTTTTGAGGATATAGAAGGCCGGCCAAACATCATTTCAAATCATGATTGCTTGTTTTCTCTAAATTAACTCTAAGACAACAATTTATTTATCTTCACATATATGCTCTTTTTTTTTTATATATGCCCTAATTTTTGCTTAGGCTGCTCTTGCGAGTTTTCAACCTAACGGGGCCCTTTTTTTTGATGATTTTTTAAAGGACTTGCACCAAGGGAATACAACATTGAAAAGATATCTAGTGATCACAAATTTTCCCCAGCATGAGGGCCTAAAATGTTAGTTTGTGGAATTTCATCACTGGGACAAACCAAATAGTTAACTGAGTACATGTGTGGAGAGTATGCTCCTTATGGGATGGTCGGGGAGGGATTTGATATGAACAAGGAATAATGATAGGAAAGGTATGGACACTAACTGACTCAAACAGGGGTAAATGCATATTGCATACAAGTTCACTATACGAATGCTTCACAGATGTTGAACCAAGGGCAAACACTCTTTGTTTTGTATGATAACAAATTACACCTTATCTACTAATGGTTCAAGTTGAATTAAGTACAGGACATAAAGCAAAGAGCAGGAAGATTAAAATGGAGCAGCTTGGAGAAGAAGCCACCTCAGCAGTTCAAGACCTATTTGTTTATCCGCTTTCTTTAGGACACTGTGTAAGGTCCTATCACTGAAGGTCTATGACTTTTAGTAGCTGAGAGATGAGATTTTCAAAACATGCATGGTGCATCAAAATAGTTTTGAAAAATATTTTATAAAATTGCATGCATGCATAAGGTGGCACCTAAACCATAAAACGATTTTGTGGAAAGCAAAAAAAAAAACAATTTCTATTTTGTTCCAATGGCTATGAAATCGATTTATACAATTTATATTGGCTATGAAATCGATTTTAGGCTCACCTATAGGCCAAGAATCGATTTCCTTATCCTATGTTTGAAGCATGTAATCGATTTCTACATATTCTCACGCCAAAGGTAAGAATCGATTTCCTTCTATTTCAAAAGACTATGAAATCGATTTTCAAGCAATCCTATAGGCTATGAATCGATTCCTCCTCATTTTAAACAAAGTCAAAATCGATTCCTACCCTATTCGGGATGTCCTGAAAATCGATTCCTACCTATTTCCAAAGAAACAAACAATCGATTCCTATGTTCTCCATATGTAAAGAATCGATTCCTCTAATTTTTAACTAGTCATATAATCGATTCTTATGTCTTCTAAAATGATAAGAATCGATTCATCAACATTTTCACTTCATCAAACAATCGATTCTTTCATTTCATTAAAAATGTTTTTCAGATCTACGCTTTCCTAAGCCTATAAATAGGCAGGTGTACCTCACTTTCAAAACACACCTCACAACACAATTCACAACTCCTCTCTGCTTCTCACATACATTTTCTAGATCTGAGAAAGAGAGAAAATAGAGCTTCAACTTTCATATAATTTTCTATTTTCCATATCACTCATCTCTTAGTCACTATACTGTCATTATATCTGAGGTGATTGGATCATAGATCTCTATTTGTATTCGTTACTCTATTTGTGGGGTCACTTTGAAATCCTGGGATTTGTTCTTGGGTCTCTCAATCAGGAGATTGAGTTGGTTTGAAATCCTGGGAAGTTTTCTTGGGTCTCTCAATCAGGAGATTGAGTTGGTTTGAAATCCTGGGAGGTGATCTTGGGTCGTTCAATCGGGGAAGACTGAAGTGGTATTGAAATCCTAGGAGGTGCTCTTGGGTCGTTCAATCAGGAGATTGAAGCGGTTGAAATCCTTAGCGGGGAGCTCGGGTTCTCAATTCAGGGGAATTGAGATTTGCTATTTGAAGTTGATTGTTTGTAAAACATTGGTTCTTCATATAGTGGTTATCAGCAAAGTCCAAAGGTTGCAAAGCCGGAGGCCGAGGACGTAGGGCTTTTATCCCGAACCTCGTAAAATTCCTGGTGTATCTCTATCCCTATCTCTTTACATTTCTTATTGTTTATATCTGTCCATATTATACTATTTTACATCTGTTTATAATATTGCTCAGTGGATTTATTGTATAACTATATCACTACTCTGATCTGAATCTGTTAATCTAGTTATAGTTATACTGTACTACAGATCTGTTCATCTATCATCTTCTCTATCACTACTGTAGATCTGTTATATTCAATATCATTGTGTTACTTATAAAACAACCTTATTGTGAATATTGAATATAGAGTAATCTGCCTGCTTGCATATATCTGATAAGTTTAAATCTCTTTTTCCGCATTTGATTTAAATAAACTTATCATTTATTTTGAAAAGAATCCAAGAATTACACATAACCTTATTCACCCCCCCCTCTAAGGTTATACTATAGTCTAACAAGTGGTATCAGAGCTAGAAATTGCATATAGAGCTTAACATCTCGCAATTTAAATTTTATTTATATATCTGTGATTATGGGTTCTTTTTTGAAAGAGGGGATGTCTTTATTTTGGCCACCCCTGTTTGATGGAACTAACTATGACTATTGGAGTAGTCGAATGAAATTTCATGTGCAGGCTATAGATTTCACCTTATGGAGGATCACTGCAGATGGACCACTGATCCCAATGAAAATCAAAAGTAAAGCTACCGGCAAAGAAGAAGAAGTGCCAGTTGAGAATATCTACACCATTGACCTGAAAGAGCTGAGAAAGTCAGAGTTGGATAAGATATCTCAAAATGCCATAGCAATGAATATTCTTCACGTATCTCTATGTGAAGAAGAATATGGAAAAGTAAAAGGTTGTCAGACAGCAAAAGAGATTTGGGAATACTTGGAAGCCACACACGGTACAAGCCAAATGGAGGCTAAATGGGACAATTCTGACACTGATAGTGAATATGAGGAGGTTGCAAATGATATCTGTTTTATGGCAAACGACACTTCCGAGGTAAGCCTTAATAACCCTAGTCTTTCTGATTCCTCTATGCATGATGATTTACTTGATGATGGTTGTAGTAGTCAAGATTTGAGTGAGGCCTTTGAAGCTCTCTATTTTGAACATGAAACTCTTTTGTTAAAATCTAAGAAATTGGCAAAGAGTAACAAAAGCATGCTCACTCAATTTGAGACACTTGAAAATGAAGTAGATAGATTAAAGAATGAACTACATAAATCTGTCAACCTTGAGTTTTGTGAGCTTAAACAAAATTTTGAAAATGCCAAGGTTGAAAATGAACTTTTGAAAGAAACATTGAAAAAGTTTGAGGTTGGTGAAAAGACCTTGACTTAGTTGCTTCACTCTCAACATCAATATGTTGATAGGAGAGGAATTGGGTACAAAGGTAATTCCACCTCCTCCATTTTAAACAAGAAATTAACTTTTGTTGCATCTACTTCAAGTTATAAACCCATTGTTTTCTCATCATGCACCTACTGTCAAAAGGGAAACCATAGCTCACCTAGATGTCCTATCCGTAAATTATGTGAGCTTGGTACCCTTATACCTGCTTGTGAGAAACCAAGGTGGATTGTGAAAACAAACCCCTTGATGACTAACCCCAAAGGACCCAAAGAGAATTGGGTACCAAAATTTTCTACTTGATCTTAGTGCAGGTGTGCTACAGGGTATGGGGGTCAGATCAATACCTTGATAGCAGAGACTCGAAGTTCATGACTGGAGACACAAAAAGATTCGTAATACTCAGAAACAGCAGTCATGTGACTCGTGATAACAACAATAGAGGAAGAATCACTGGTGAAGGTTAGATTGGTAAAGTTTTATTCACCTCTGTTGAAAATGTGTTATAAAGTAGAAATTAAATATAACTCAACAAGTATTAGACATATATTTGAAATAAATTTTTTGTGTGCATCAAAGTTTTTTTCTTCTCTCTATTGTGCTGGATCTTTCATGCAACATATTTTTAAGTTAAATATGATACCTATATTGTTGAACCAAGTATGGCATATTATCTTGGGTATCCTATTTTCTCTAAATATATTTTTTTTTTAAAAAAAAAAAACTGTGATGGTCCACCCTCTTTTGGCTAAGCTTTGCAGTCTAAAATTAATCAGGGGGATCACCAAGTAAGGGGGAGCATAGCATGAACTACTGTTTTTTGATATATCATATGCTATGCAATGCTGCTTATTTATTATGCAAGTTTATAAAGTGCTTATGTTGTATGTATTCACCCCACCTCCTTTTTGATGAAAACAAAGGGGGAGAGAATATTATGCATGTTATATGTGGGAGAGAATATATGCATGGTATATGTGAGGGGAGAAAATAATTGCTGCTATCTTACTGATGTAGTGTTTATTTTATTAGGCATATGCTTAGGGGGAGCTTTTTGAAAAAGTTCCATTACTGTCAAACCCCCTATGCATAATGTAATTTGTTATCATCAAAAAGGGGGAGTTTGTTGAACCAAGGGCAAACACTCTTTGTTTTGTATGATAACAAATTACACCTTATCTACTAATGGTTCAAGTTGAATTAAGTACAGGACATAAAGCAAAGAGCAGGAAGATTAAAATGGAGCAGCTTGGAGAAAAAGCCACCTCAGCAGTTCAAGACCTATTTGTTTATCCGCTTTCTTTAGGACACTGTGTAAGGTCCTATCACTGAAGGTCTATGACTTTTAGTAGCTGAGAGATGAGATTTTCAAAACATGCATGGTGCATCAAAATAGTTTTGAAAAATATTTTATAAAATGGCATGCATGCATAAGGTGGCACCTAAACCATAAAACGATTTTGTGGAAAGCAAAAAAAAACAATTTCTATTTTGTTCCAATGGCTATGAAATCGATTTATACAATTTATATAGGCTATGAAATCGATTTTAGGCTCACCTATAGGCCAAGAATCGATTTCCTTATCCTATGTTTGAAGCATGTAATCGATTTCTACATATTCTCAAGCCAAAGGTAAGAATCGATTTCCTTCTATTTCAAAAGACTATGAAATCGATTTTCAAGCAATCCTATAGGCTATGAATCGATTCCTCCTCATTTTAAACAAAGTCAAAATCGATTCCTAACCTATTCGGGATGTCCTGAAAATCGATTCCTACCTATTTCCAAAGAAACAAACAATCGATTCCTATGTTCTCCATATGTAAAGAATCGATTCCTCTATTTTTTAACTAGTCATATAATCGATTCTTATGTCTTCTAAAATGATAAGAATCGATTCATCAACATTTTCACTTCATCAAACAATCGATTCTTTCATTTCATTAAAAATGTTTTTCAGATCTACGCTTTCCTAAGCCTATAAATAGGCATGTGTACCTCACTTTCAAAACACACCTCACACCACAATTCACAACTCCTCTCTGCTTCTCACATACATTTTCTAGATCTGAGAAAGAGAGAAAATAGAGCCTCAACTTTCATATCATTTTCTATTTTCCATATCACTCATCTCTTAGTCACTATACTGTCATTATATCTGAGGTGATTGGATCATAGATCTCTATTTGTATTCGTTACTCTATTTGTGGGGGTCACTTTGAAATCCTGGGATTTGTTCTTGGGTCTCTCAATCAGGAGATTGAGTTGGTTTGAAATCCTGGGAAGTTTTCTTGGGCCTCTCAATCAGGAGATTGAGTTGGTTTGAAATCCTGGGAGGTGATCTTGGGTCGTTCAATCGGGGAAGACTGAAGTGGTATTGAAATCCTGGGAGGTGCTCTTGGGTCGTTCAATCAGGAGATTGAAGCGGTTGAAATCCTTAGCGGGGAGCTCGGGTTCTCAATTCAGGGGAATTGAGATTTGCTATTTGAAGTTGATTGTTTGTAAAACACTGGTTCTTCATATAGTGGTTATCAGCAAAGTCCAAAGGTTGCAAAGCCGGAGGCCGAGGACGTAGGGCTTTTATCCCGAACCTCGTAAAATTCCTGGTGTATCTCTATCCCTATCTCTTTACATTTCTTATTGTTTATATCTGTCCATATTATACTATTTTACATCTGTTTATAATATTGCTCAGTGGATTTATTGTATAACTATATCACTACTCTGATCTGAATCTGTTAATCTAGTTATAGTTATACTGTACTACAGATCTGTTCATCTATCATCTTCTCTATCACTACTGTAGATCTGTTATATTCAATATCATTGCGTTACTTATAAAACAACCTTATTGTGAATATTGAATATAGAGTAATCTGCCTGCTTGCATATATCTGATAAGTTTAAATCTCTTTTTCCGCATTTGATTTAAATGAACTTATCATTTATTTTGAAAAGAATCCAAGAATTACACATAACCTTATTCACCCCCCCTCTAAGGTTATACTATAGTCTAACAACAATTTTTTTATTTATTAAGATGAGTGAAATGATGTATGAATGCTATGTTTTTACATGCATCTCATGATGTTGCAAATGATGAAATGCCTACATTATTTGATGATGATTTTTTGTGAATGGAAGTGCATGCTAAATGAGATATTCCAATGTTTATCACAATTTTTTAATTGTGCTCGTGGTTTTTTCTATTCTCTTTTTTTTTTAGAAAAAAATGTAATACATGAATGAACAAATGATGTTGCATGATGTAGATGCATGATATGTGAATGATCACTTGAAAATATTGACTACCTGAGATGATTTTTCGGGGGTAATGCAATATGATGATGAATGATGCAGGAAAGTGGCATTATTTTTTTATTTTTTCTTTTATTTGGAAATGATGCATGCTAGATGGCTAAATGCATTTGAAGTGGTTAAGAATGAAGAACTTTTGTTTTTCTATGATGCGTGAAGAGGAGTAATGAATATAACCTTTTTTTTAAAATATATTTTTTCTATATGAGTATGCAAGATGATGCAAGTTGGACAAATATATAGTGTCTTTGTTTTTTTTTGGATGATGATATGCATGACGGTACCATGAGAACGAGATGTATATGAAGACAAATGATTTCATTCTATTATGAATGCATGGTGATTTTTATTTTCTAGCAAAATTTGATGCCATGATGACGGTTATGTATGAAAAATGCAAATGCATGTATGCATGAAGAAATAAATGTTTGATCCTAATGCAATTATTTTTATTTTTTAAGAGGTTGTGCAACATATATGCAAACTCTCATTTTTGATTTATGAGATGATGAATGATACAATTATAATGAAATGATTTTTTTGTTTTATTTGGAAAATGATACATGAACCTCGAATTGATGCATTTAAACTAGGATGACAACAACATGAGTGAAATGATGTATGAATGTTATGTTTATTTTGAAATGTAATTCATAATAATGACGTTGCAAATGATGCATGATTATGAATGAATGACGATGCATGTTAAATGAGATGCTAATGTTGTATGGCTAAAAATTGCCTTTTTTCTTATGCGGGGAAGTAAAATTCATGACACTCGCAGTGATTTTTTAATGTGTGGAAAGAAAATAATGCATGATGCTTGTCATGGTATTCAATATTTTGTTTGTTTCCCCTTTTTCTGGAAACGGGAAAACAGATGCATGAGCATTGTTGAACCAACTCACCATTTTGGGCTGATTTTTTGAAATATGAATGATCGCATGAATGTTCATGAAATGCGGAAGTACGGTTTTATTCACCGCGTCGTGGAATTGTAAGCTTTTCATTAAAGTATGATTCTGGCGTCCTAACTTTCAAATGATTGATTTTTTTGCTTTCATCCACCACTCTTAAAAAAAGTCTTGTAATTCCCCAGCGGTCATTGAAATGCGTGGAAAACGATATGCTTAGGGATTTTTTTTTATGATATACAAAAGAAAATAAGAATGCATGAGACATGTTTCAAGAAAAGAAAATAGCTAGAACAAATGAAATATAATTTTTGGATTTTTTTCAAAAAAATGGGAAGGAAATGTATCCGTGTTTGTTTGAATGCAAATGGATGAAGCTCCTTTGTGTCCTAGAAGGGTTCCTTTGAGAAAAGATCTAAGGCTTTTTCTATTGAGTGGACCTTTCAAGGGGTAGCTCTACAATGTCCTAAAAAGGTTCCTAGAGTCAACGACCCCAGTTAAGAACGCTAATCGCGACTAAAGGCAAGCTATTAGAAGTGATAGCATTCTCAAAAGGGGCCAAACTCTAGGTGAGACTTTCATGACCACCCAACAGGACGTACATCCAGTAGGCCATCACTACGCAGTCACGTTCTAACTTAGGTTATGCTCCAGTCCGGGTATAGGACTATTCTCATTGTTTGATGATGTGTAAATGTGAAGTGTGTGTAGGAGCAGAATGCCAAGCATACCCCAAGCTGCAAAACAAACAACACATATGCAAAAGAAATATAGTCTTCTATCCTAAGGTTCACATATCATATAAAATATAACATGCAACAAGAATAAAAGATGAAAGGGAAATAAATACCGAAAAAATTAAAGGTTTGGCACAACTAACCAGGTTAGGTTTGACTCTCAAAATGTCCCCAGTGGAGTCGCCAGCTGTAGAGACCGAAAAATCCGGAGGATCTCTCGCGTTGAATGAAGTCGCCACCAATGTTTAATTATAAGGGAAAACATTGAATAATCCCTTTTAAAAGAATATGGTCTTGAAAACCAAATTCTGGGTTCGGGTGTCGATTATGTGTGGGGAAGGTATTAGCACCCCACAGCATCCTTTCGAAAAAGGTTACCTCTAATTAAATGTGCCAAAACTATATTAACTTTGAAAATATTTATTTCCCTTTTATTATGAAAACGAATGAAAAGACTTAATAAAAATGTTTGTTTTTTGTGCTTGACGAGAGTGTGCCCCCGCTCCTACATATCTCCAGGTGCGATGGAGAAATCAAAGCTACGTAGTTCTTTAGTTAGAAAATGTTTGTTGGTTGGTGTTTTTTAATATAGGGGTTTTAGGACTGTGTGATCTGTGTTGAAGGACCACTGGGGGTCTGAAGGAGCGCTGGGCTCTGAAGGGCCGCTGAGGGCTGAAGGAGTGCTGGGGCTCTGAAGGACCACAGTTCACTTATCCTAAAACGATGACTAACCCGGTCGTACGACTGACTTAATCCCCTACTTTGAAAATAAGATTTTTGATTTTTGAAATGAAAGAGATGTGTTTGTATTTTTTTAATTTAGAAATTATTTATTTTAAATAGGGATTTTAGGACCTGATCCGTACGACCGACTTAATCCCCTATTTATATTTTGTGGTTTTTTGTAAAAAAGGAATTTAGAAAGAAAGGTAATGGAAATTGTTTATTTTTGCGCTTGACAGAGGCGTGACCCTGCTCCTACATATCTCCTGGTAGAGAATCAAAGGCTACGTAGTTCTAGGGTAGAAAAAGTTTGTTTCTTGGTGTATTTTATTTAGGGATTTTAGGACAACAAGTATGTGTGGTGGTTCGATTTTATTTGAATAGGGGTTTTAGGACTCTTGATCCGTACGGTTTATTCGTCCTAAAACGCTGACTAACCCGGCCGTACGGCCGACTTAATCCCCTATTTTGAAAATTTGATTTGTGGAAAGAAATGTGTTTGTGTTTATTTTGATTTAGAAATTGTTTGTTTTAAATAGGGATTTTAGTACATGATCCGTAACGGTTCATTAGTGACCTAAAAAGCAGACTAACCCGAGTGTACAGTCGACTTAGTCCCCTATTTATATTTTAAAAATGAAATATTCATCTATTTATTTTTATAGGTTTTTTGTAAAAGAAAATAATAAAAAACCCAAAGAGAGGATGCAGTAGTAAAATGGGGTGCAGTTTGTAGAAAGGGAGTTGTATTGTTAAAACTGGGTGGTGTAAATAACGAGCCCAGTTCGTTTCTGTGAACTGGACTGGGTTTTAAACGATGGGCTTGCTGGGGGTACTGTATTAACGAAAACGAGGGATGCAGGAAGTAAACTGAAATAAAAAAATAAAAATTAAAATGAAATAAATAGGAGGGGGTATAAAAGGGAAAATTAGGTTTTTTTGGTGACCAAATTTTCTTCCCTTCCTTCGTGCGCCGCAGCGGCCATACCCTGGTGAGAGAGAGAGATGCTGCGAGCTTGAGAGAGAGAAAGAATGGGAATCGGAGAGAGAGAGAGAGAGTGCTGAGAGTGGAATACGACAGGGAGAGAATTATGCGAGAGGGAAACAAGAAGGGGGAAAGGCGAGATGGAGAGGGGGTTTGACGGAGGAGGAGGAGGCGATGACGGTGATGATGGTAAACCGACGGTGAGAGGGACGAAAGGGGGAGAGGTGGTGCGCCGTTTCCGGCAACGATGGCGGACTGTTAAGATTTCAGCAAGTGTCTAAAACGTTGCAAGTAATAGTAAAAACGGTAAGACCGGTCGTATCCACAGGGATTGCGTGTTGTTAACAATGGCTAAGTTATTAACTCTTAGATGTGAAAATTGAATTAAGTTGAAATTATAGTAACCGTGAAGTAAAGCGCTTGTTTAACAAACAAGAAAAGCAATTATGGATCGAATCCTCTCCCCTCACCTATCACATGAACCTTCAGTTAATTTCAAGTTGTTTATTCAATATACCAGATTCAGTTCACTAATATAGGTTAAGGACAATTCCTTGCCTCAAAACCCCTTTTACCTAATTGAGATACCCTAATTCCTTAGGTGATTCATGCCAATAGGTAAAGCATTAAGCCCTAGAACTAGAGAATTCACAAACCTATGGTTCCATATTCTTATGACAACAAGTATGTGATCTAGACCCCCAATTTCAAGCCTACAAACCCATATTCCTATGGCGATCATAAACCCTAAATCATTAAAACTATCATATGTAGTAATAAAGCATTAAACATAGAGGTCTAGACATATGATAAATCAAACAACAACTGAATTAATCATAACAAAGTGTTCAATAGATAGGTTTGGGGAGAATCATCTCTCCCTAATCTGAGAAATTTAGTTACACATGATCAGAGAAGTACAAACTAAGATAAAAGACACAATACAAATGAAGGAAGTCATGAGAACCTTCAAACCACTTGTTCCCAAGTGCCTGGAAGCCTCCAAATTCGCCTCTCTCAGCTGCTCTAAACCTTTGCTGCGCTCCAATGGATCCGTCCTTCAAAAATTCGCTGAAACTGCTTAAAAACCCTAATTTTCGGTCAACCATCGCGTCGCGACCCGCACCCATCGCGACGCGAAAAGTTCCAGAAAGTTCTCCTGTAAAAAGGTTACGCTGCATCGCGACGCGACGCCTCCTGGTCGCGACGCGAAAAATGACAGAATGTCTCCTTCAGCTTCCTATTGCACCACTAGGCAAATGTCTGGTTCGCTAGTTGATGCTATGACAACTTGAAGGTCTTCCATTGCAATTGGCACCAGGTGCGAGAGGATTAGCTTACAAAATGAATGCTAATGCATTGATCTAAACTAAGCTAATTCCCCGGCAATCAACAGAATTACAATCAAATCTCTGTAGTTTTGGTTCTAAAATTGAGCAACTTATATCATATGACAGACAGTCAACATGGACGCAGTGGCTCTAACGGTGAGAGAGGGGAAACAGAACTGAGAGAGAGATAGGGACACGGCGAGGAGAGAGAAGGGCGTGAGGCGGTGTTTGTGGTGAGAGAGAGAGGCGTTCAATGGAGATTCGCGTGGCTGGTGATGATGGCGACAGGCGATGGCGTACAGGCTTCGACGGAGGGGGACTTTCGGTGATGGGTGAGTGACGGCGGTTTGAGGCGGACGGCCACCGTCTACGGTGGTCGGACTCTAAGGAGGAGAGTTTCGCTATTTTGTTTTTACAGTTCTCTTCTTCTCCTTTCTGGTTCTGATCTTCTTATTTTTTGATGTTTATTGTTTTTTTTTGGTTTCTCTGGGAGTTCATGGCCAACGGCGACGTGCTTCGAGGGGAGGTTTGGTGTGGCTGACGGCGTGGTTGTTGCGAAGGGGAGGAGAGGATTGGCTACAGTGGTGTTTGGTGGTGTGGGTGGCGACGGTGGTCGGAGCTCCCGGCGGCGGTGGTGCTCGCCGGAGACAGTGGTGGTGGTCCTCTCTCTCCTATTTTCCATATTTCTTTCTCTCTTCCTTTTGTTTCTGATTTTTCCTCTCCCTGTGTTGTCACACATTCCACACAAACCAGTTAACCACACAGCATATCAAAAATCATCATCAACCTTATACAGTAGCAAGACAACCGAATTGGAAAATACAAGATCATAAGCAGGCAAGCGTTCTCAAGTTCTCTCTTTTTCACACATCTCAACAGTCTCTCTTTGAAGTCTCTAAGGTGGTCACTCAATTCACAATGCCTTCATCATCGTTTCATAGGCTCGAACAAGTTCTATACACATCTATACACATGATACACATACACACTATTTGAGGACTTTCAAGGTTGTAACGGGGCTTAGGTAAGGGTGGATAACATTTGGATAAGTAGGTTACAACTTGGAGTTAGGCCTACTTCTCTCTTTGTCAATTTCAACAATCTCACTCACTTACCCATTTTCCCCAAAGCATTCCACAAGAGAAGGAATTATTTACTTATTTATTTATATATACCTTTTTTTTGTTTTTTTATGTTCCTTTCTCTTGTATACCACCCCAAACTTAGAATGTTGCTATTCCATGAGCAACCCCAAACTTAGAATTTTTCCCACTCACATACAGTTGTCGACCTAACTCCAAGTTAAGAAACAACTAGTCATATGATTTGCAGAAAAATTTAAAAACAACAATTAGGCTCAGAGGGGCTAACAAAGGATAAACAATAATTGGGTGGCTTGAAAGGCTCAGGGGTTCCAAAAAAATTGCCTCAGTGTGTATGTAAATCACATGCAAGATTGTTAAGTACAAGTTCAAGTTCTGCAGACTAATGCAAGCAAGGAATACACACAATCATGATATAAGTGTTTGGGCTCACCTCATGGTTGGGATTTTAAGAGATGGGACTCGAGAGGACTTGCCCACAAATGATTTCGATCTTCCTCAACTTTTGTCTTGACCACTGACAATACCTGATGATAAAATTTGACACACTAGTAATCACAAGGTAAAATGTAAAACATGTTAAGCTAACTACCACAAATCATCATAATTGAAGCTGCATCCAAAAAAAAGTTCAGGGAAGTGGTGCCTGAATATCACAGAATAAGTTGTCAATATAGTACAGACCAAAATTCAAAATAAAGTCAAAAGGAAAAAGACATAAAGCTAGGAAATAATAATGTCTGAAAAAGCAGTAAATGATAAGGTGAGCCCTCCTGCTCACTGAAAAGAAATGTGGCGCTCAATGAACTCATCTCTTGATAGTAGGTGGTCCTGTGAATCTGGCCCCCTCCTCTGCTGGGGCTGAAGAGGATGGACCTGCAGTGCCAGCTGCTCTGTTCTCAGCCATGTACTCCTGGGCAGCCTGATGAACTCTGGATGATACCAGGTGAGAGATATCCATGCCCTGCTGCTGCAATAACATCGATGACCCACACCAGCTGGCCATCATGAGGTCATACTGGAAGGAAAGGTCACTCTGAAACTACTGCCGGTAAGATGGGCATGTTGGCTACTGCTGGGGTGGAGATGAAGGCTGTGGTGGTGATGAAGGCTGTGGTGGTACTGCCCCATCCAACGATCCCTCAGGTTGCTTCATAATCCACGCTGCTGTAATAGGCTCCCTAGGGTCAATAAGTAGGTCATCGGGGTAGTCCGGGCAGCCTTCCTGTTTGCAAAGAGCATGGATCAAGGAAGCGTGCCCCAATCTAGCCTTGGGACACTTCACTATATCTGCGATGCTGTTGGAGATGATATATCCCAGATTCAACCTACTTCCTCTTATGATGGCTAGGATCCCCATGGCTACTTTCACTTTCACATCAGAGGAGTTGGAGCATGACACAATGGTTTGGTTGAAAAATGAATTCCAAGCCTTACGAATAGGCTTCAATGCCGTGTTGTTGAAACGCTTGGGGAAGCTTTGCAATCCTGGTGCATACTTGTCCCATTGTGCTCCTTGACGACACAATTCTCTCAGCGTCCCCTCATAATCAATTTCCCTGAAGTGGGCTAAGGCATGCCTCATGGCACAGGAGAGGACTCAGGTAGCCCAAGAAGTCTGTTGATGCTTTCCGGAGAGTATGATACCTCCTTTCCTCTGACAAAAACGGTGGTAGACTTGTCCTTGTCTTCTTCCCAATAGGCGTTGGAGTAGAATTCTCTCAACAAGCTCTGATTAGCGTGTTTGATCATTGCGTTGAGAGAAAGCCACCCCATCTCACGGAGTGTGGAGCTAATGACCGGGAATTCACCCGTGCTGAGGTTGAAGGCCCGCTCCGGGTTGATTTTCTTTCCTTTGACTACCTGCTGGTAGCGCTCCTCATGTTTTGGGGATTTGAATCTTTCGGAGTCAAATGATGGTTCTCCCCGCCTCCTTTTTGAAGTGCCGGCGTTGTTTGGTTTTACCATTGTACCTGTCAGAAAACTGCCTGCAATACAATAAAACCAAATTCCAGCAAAATTGTTAGTTCTCGGGTGATCCTTGGTGTAGGGCCCACTCACAGCAGAGACTTTAATAGCATGGCCAATGAAGACTTTTCGAAGCACTCAGTCATCTACCCTAAGGTTCAATGATTATTGACACAATTAAAGCACAGGCTAGCAACCAAAATTTTCATTCAGGCATTTTCACAAACAGTTGGTTGGCATAGCAGAAATTCATTGAGACATTTTAACAAACACTTGGCCTACACATTTTTTTTCATTGAAGCATTTTGTCAAACAGTTTGCCTACACAGAATTTTCATTGAAACCTTTTGTCAAACACCTTGCATACACCGCCAAAAATTTCTTTTCCTAATAAATTTCAAACCACTACTCCCCCAAATTCAGAGACAACAAGCAAGCATGCAATTTAGAAGGGGTTGGCGCAACAATCAACTCCTAATTTTACTTCTACTCCCCACAATTCGTAACCCCAAATTACCCCACATAGCCACTAAAAAGACTGAAATTCATGCTTGAGATTGAGGACAATGGTTACCTGGAGAGGTTTATAATGAAGAATTCGTGCCAAGTTGCGAGAATCCACACAAATTTGGAGCAAAAATCGTAATGGGGAGGGGGAGAACTTTGAAACTTGGCACACAAAAATGTGTTTGTGTGTGTGGGGTGTTGTGTGCACGCCTGAGTAAACAGGCAAGGCTGCGTCGCATCGCGACGTGACGCGAAGCCTTCGCGATGCAATGATAGGCAGAACTATCAGTTTTAAAAAATTTTAAACGCATCGCGACGCGACACTAGAGCTTCGCGACGCGAAAACAGACAGACCACTTTTATTTTGAAAATTTCTTTTGAAAGTCCTCTCCGCCGCGACGCGAAATTCGCAGAGCCCAGTTTTTACATAAAGACTTAAAAATTAACTAAAATAAATACTTGTTACCTCACAGTGGGTTGCCTCCCACTCAGCTCTTATTTAACGTCACTAGCTTGACGGTTAGAGAATGTCTCAGTTTGGCTCAGGGTGAGTACTCAGCTTCTTCAGTGCCTCTTTCAGCACTCTTTTGGCATACTCTACCTCCAGCTTGCAGTTATGATCAGATGTACCTGAAACTTCCTTAAGGTCTTCCCAAACAACAGGTGACTTCTCACGGGGTGAGTGGATGTGAGTTCTGTTTCCAACCATCAGAGGATTAGTTGTCTCAATGCAGTGGCACCCTTCTTTTTCCTTCTTCGGGGTGGTGGACTCAAGCATATTGAAAGTCACAGCTTCATCTTTGACTCTCAATGTCACAGTCCCATCGGCCACATCAATCACTGCTCTATTGGTATCCAGGAAGGGTCTTCCCAAAATGAATGGAATGTTATTGTCTCCATTCATGGAGCTTTTGACACCCGTATCCCCATCGAGTTGCAAAATTACAAAATCCACTGGGAAGAGGAATTTGCCCACCTTCACCAGGACATCCTCTACAATCCCATAAGGATGCCTGATAGACCTATCAGCAAGTTGCAAGGTCATGGTGGTTGGTTTCACCTCACCTCCGCCCAGTTTTCTCCACATAGCCAAAGGCATCACATTAATGCTTGCTCCCAAATCACAAAGGGCCTTTCCTATTTTAACATCACCAATTGCACACGGTATGGTGAAGCTCCCTGGATCTTTCAACTTAGGGGGGAGCTTGTTTTGAATAATTGCACTACACTCTTCTGTTAATGCCACTGTTTCATCTCCCTTAAACTTCCTCTTCTTTGTCAATAACTGCTTCATGAACTTAGCATAGACCGGAATTTTCTCCAGACTTCGGCAAATGGTATGTTGATTTGGAGGCTTTTGAAAACATCCATGAATTTTGAGAACTGCTCATCCTTTTGATTCTTCTTAGCCCTCTCAGGGTATGGCAACTTCATGTATGAAGGAATTTCTTTGGCCTTCTCGTCAACCTGCAATTTTTCATTAAACAAATTTTCTTTTTGGTTAGACTTCACACTTTTCTCACTTTTTTCACTTAACTCATTTTTGACTCCTCCAATTTTCTTTTTCAACTCCTCCCTCAATCCAGGCTTGATTTTTTTCACTCCAACAGGGTTCAGCTCTCTACCACTTCTCAATGAAATAACATTGCAACTCTCATTTTTAGGGTTATCAACAGTGCTAGCAGGAAAACCACTATTGGATGTCTCAGCCAGTTGCTTTGACAACTGGCCAATCTGAACCTCTAAGTTCTTCATCGAAGCCTCATGATTCTTCCCCATGTTTTTCATTGCTTGTTCTTGGGCTTGGAAAGTGTTCTTGGTCATTTGCATGAACTGTGTCAAAGTATCTTCCAAACGAGAATGGTTCTTTTGCTGTTGAGTCGGTGCTTGAGACTGCTGTTGGTTTGAACCAAAGGCCTCATTATTCTTCCAAGAGAAGTTAGGATGATTCTTCCACCCAAGATTGTAGGTGTTAGAATACGGGTTCCCACCTTGTTTTTGAAAGTTCCCCATGTAACTTGCCTGCTCAACCATTTCTCCATGAGTTGCGCAATCACCCTCATGGGCTTCTCTACCACAATAGTTGCACCCACCCGTTTGCACTGCTTGAACGGCTGCTTGAGCCTTTGAACCCACTTCGCATGCTGTAGTTAACTGCTTAGTAAGAGCTTCAATTTGCATAGACATTAACTTTTGTTGGGCCAACACAGCACTGTTAGAGTCCAACTCCAACACACCCTTTTTACCTACAGCACCACGATCATTTTGAATCCTGTACTCATTAGAAGCCATATCTTCTACCAACTGTTTTGCTTCCTCCCATGTTTTAGTACCTAAAGATCCTCCAGCTGAGGCATCTAGCATCATCCTGGTCTGAGGTCGCAACCCATGGCAGAAAGTTTGCTGCTACAGAAAATCATCTATACCATGCCCTGGACATTTTTTTAGCAATAATTTAAATCTTTCCTAAGAATCATATAGGGACTCAGAATCCCCTTGAAAAAAGTTGGAGATTTCTGCCCTCTTTTTGATGAATTTGGAGATTGGGAAGAATCGTTCCAAGAATTTGTTCTCAAGTTCATTCCAAGTGTTGACAGTTCATGCTGGGATAGTATTTAACCAATCATTTGCCCTGCCTGTCAGTGTGAATGGAAACAGGCGCAATTTCTTGGCACTTTCATTAACTCCCTCAAGGTGTGTAGTTCCACAGATCTCATAAAATTGGAAAAGGTGTTGGTTTGAGTCTTCTGCATCTGATCTTGAAAACTGCTCTGATTTTAAGGCAGTGAATGCTTGAGCGCCCTGATTTCTCCTCCCAAAGTCACCGAGAGTACGTCTTGGAGGTGGATTCTCAGCCATTTCTGCCTCTTCAGTTGAAGAATCTTCCGGAACAGAGGTTGAAGCTGAGTGTACCTGTGACTCTCTCTGGGCTTGTTGCTTAGCTAGCTTTGTTTTCCTTCGGTTTGCTTTTGCTGTCTTTTCAATCTCTAGGTCAAATAACAATTCTATCGCAGTTTTGTTCCGCATAAACAAATTTCTGAAATACTAAGCAAACCGTCAACAAGTCCAATAAAAATCACTGAGTATCAAAATCAAATAATTAAATAACTAGAAACAAAAAGTAAAACTAAAATCTAAGAATTAACTCCTTTGCCTTGTTGACAATGAAATCAACAATCCCCGGCAACGGCGCCAAAAAGTTGTTAAAATTTCAGCAAGTGTACTGAAACGTTGCAATTAATAGTAAAAACGGTAACACCGGTCGTATCCACAGGGATTGCGTGTTGTTAACAATGCCTAAGTTATTAACTCTTAGATGTGAAAATTGAATTAAGTTGAAATTATAGTAACCGTGAAGTAAAGCGTTTGTTTAACAAAGCAAGAAAAGCGATTAAGGATCGAATCCTCTCCCCTCACCTATCACATGAACCTTCAGTTAATTTCAAGTTGTTTATTCAATATACCAGATTCAGTTCACTAATATAGGTTAAGGACAATTCCTTGCCTCAAAAACCTTTTTACCTAATTGAGATACCCTAATTCCTTAGGTGATTCATGCCAATAGGTAAAGCATTAAGCCCTAGAACTAGAGAATTCACAAACCTATGGTTCCATATTCTTATGACAACAAGTATGTGATCTAGACCCCCAATTTCAAGCCTACAAACCCATATTCCTATGGCGATCATAAACCCTAAATCATTAAAACTATCATATGTAGTAATAAAGCATTAAACATAGAGGTCTAGACATATGATAAATCAAACAACAACTGAATTAACCATAACAAAGTGTTCAATAGATAGGTTTGGGGAGAATCATCTCTCCCTAATCTGAGAAATTTAGTTACACATGATCAGAGAAGTACAAACTAAGATAAAAGGAACAATACAAATGAAGGAAGTCATGCGAACCTTCAAACCCTTGTTCCCAAGTTCCTGGAAGCCCCCAAATTCGCCTCTCTCAACTGCTCTAAACCTTTGCTGCGCTCCAATGGATCCGTCCTTCAAAAATTCGCTGAAACTGCTTAAAAACCCTAATTTTCGGTCAACCTTCGCGTCGGGACCCGCACCCATCACGACACAAAAAGTTCCTGAAAGTTCTCCTGTAAAAAGGTTACGCTGCGTCGCGACGCAACGCCTCCTGGTCGCGACGCGAAAAATGACAGAATGTCTCCTTCAGCTTCCTATTGCACCACTAGGCAAATGTCTGGTTCGCTAGTTGATGCTATGACAACTTGAAGGTCTTCCATTGCAATTGGCACCAGGTGCGAGAGAATTAGCTTACAAAATGAATCCTAATACATTGATCTAAACTAAGCTAATTCCCCGGCAATCAACAGAATTACAATCAAACCCCTGTAGTTTTGGTTCTAAAATTGAGCAACTTATATCATATGACAGAGAGTCAACATGGACGCAGTGGCTCTGACGGTGAGAGAGGGGAAACAAAACTGAGAGAGAGAGAGAGATAGTGACACGGCGAGGAGAGAGAAGGGCGTGAGGCGGTGTTCGTGGTGAGAGAGAGGCGTTCAATGGAGATTCGTGTGACTGGTGATGATGGCGACACGGTGGCGACGACATACAGGATTTGACGGAGGGGGACTTTCGGTGATGGGTGAGTGACGGCGGTTTGAGGCGGACGGCCACCATCTACGGTGGTCGGACTCTAAGGAGGTGAGTTTCGCTATTTTGTTTTTACGGTTCTCTTCTTCTCCTTTCTGGTTCTGATCTTCTTATTTTTTGATGTTTATTGTTTTTTTTTTTGGTTTCTCTGGGAGTTCATGGCCAACGGCGACGTGCTTCGGGGGGGAGGTTTGGTGTGGCTGACGACGTGGTGGTTACGAAGGGGAGGAGAGGATTGGCTACGGTGGTGTTTGGTGGTGTGGGTGGCGACTGTGGCTGGAGCTCACGGCGGCGGTGGTGCTCGCCGGAGACAGTGGTGGTCCTCTCTCCTATTTTCCATATTTCTTTCTCTCTTCCTTTTGTTTCTGATTTTTCTCTCCCTGTGTTGTTTCTCAGAATTGTTGTCTCTCCCTTACTGTTGCTGCTCGCCTCCTTTTATAGAGGGAGCGGTTGTTTTTGATCTGCTGTATATTTGTTGTTTTGTGTCCATGGTACAGGTTAGTGGAGCAGAGGAGCAGCAGCAGGGTGGTTCCTGCAAAGCTGTCCTGTTGGAGCAAATTGGGAAAATGACAAAGGAGCAAGAAGAAATTAGCATTGGCCTAATTCTTCAAATGACAGCAGCAGTGCTGCATCTAGCAGGGGCGCTCCTGCCCCTTTTTTTATTTTATTTTGATTTTAATTTTTGTACTTTTTTGTATTTAAATTTTGTCTATACATGTGTACCAAAATTGACTTTGTAAAAAACTGATTATAAAAATAAAAAAAAACATTTATTCACAATCTGATTTTTATTAGATTTTTATAACAAAATTAAACTGATAACAACGACGATAAACATACATACACGACGAGACGCGAACGCGTGTCCGCAACGAGAATACGCGAATTTGCGTACCAAAAGAAACACTCGTACACAACGAGATGCGAACATCCGTCCGCAATGGGGACAAAAATGTGTACATTATTAACAATAGCACACACACATCAATGAGAAGTAACACGCCTATACACGACTGGGAACGACACACATAAACGCCGAAAACAATACTTTGGATTTTCTAATAAACTTTAAATTAGCCGGACAAAATTAGGGTATGACACAAGCCATCCCACCAACTATTTTTATCCTCCATTACAAAATAGACAAGTGTCTCATAAAGTAAAAGGTGGGTGGCTGCTGCAGGAACAGTTCTGCACTGCTTTGCAGTGATTTGACACGCAGCAGAAGCTGTTTTTTCGTTTTCTCTCTCATCAGCTGCAGAAAGCAACGCTATAGCGTCTGATGCTGCAGCACTGAACAAACACATTAAAAATAATAAGATGGGGCACCAAAGTGCCAAATAATCACTTAATCAGTTTCTAACTCTCTTTTACATTGAACAACATATAATTACTGAGTTGAACAACAATACTACTTAAGAACTTGCATTAATTTAAGTAATAAGAGCATAAATAATTCATATAAATATGAGTTATCACACCCCCAAACTTAAATCATTGCTTGTCTTTAAGTAATGACGCTTGACAAAGAACAAACAACACAACAACAACAACAACAACAACAACAACAACAACAACAACAACAACAACAACAACAACAACAACAACAACAACAACAACAACAACAACAACAACAACAACAACAACAACAACAACAACAACAACAACAACAACAACAACAACAACAACAACAACAACAACAACAACAACAACAACAACAACAACAACAACAACAACAACAACAACAACAACAACAACAACAACAACAACAACAACAACAACAACAACAACAACAACAACAACAACAACAACAACAACAACAACAACAACAACAACAACAACAACAACAACAACAACAACAACAACAACAACAATGAAACAAAGACACAGATTAGCTGCACTAACAAGACAACAATAACATCTCTCTATTTAAAAAAATATTGTTACTTTAGAACGCACATTTATTTAACACTAGTGGAAAAAATGCCTTTTATAACTGTCATTTATATCGGTTAAAAATGGCCTGATATTAATAGTGACGCGGTGGCAGTTTTGTAATTAAAATTACAATTTTTATATCGGTTGCCACTGGAACCGATATAGAAAGTGCAAAAACTATATTTCATATCGGTTCCCTTCCATAACCGTTATAGAAAGTCCAAAAATTTTGGCTTCCATAACGGGTCACAAAACCACCCGTTATAGAAACCAAAAAACTTAGGTCTTCATTCTCATCTTCCACGATTCTTCCCTCTACTCTCATTCGCGCACTCAGATCTCTCCCTCATCTTCCACCACTGCTTTCCCTCTCTCCCTTCCCCCAGTCGCTTCCACCACTTCTCTCCCTCTCCCTCTCACCCTTCGATTCCACCACCGTCTCTTAGAAGACGCGTTTCCCTCACCCTCCCACCCCTCTTCGTTTCTCTCACTCACGCTTCGATCTCTAGCTCCAGCTTCGATCTCTCGCTCCAGAACGCAAATCGGCCGCCTCTTCATTGTTCTCACTTCAGAACGTTTTCATTCCTGTTGCACGAGAACGCGTCACAGCGAGCTCACCACGACGTTATCGCTTCTCCTTCACGACGTTAGGGATTTCTTTCCCTTTTTGATGCTCGCTTGAGATTCCTCCACTTTCACGAAGGTGCGTGTCTAGTTCTTGGTCTCTGGTTTTTCTGCTTTCCGTTGCCTTTTAATGTTATTAGCCGCATGTCATACAGATTGCACAATGCTATGCTTTCAGTTTCTAAATACATGTTCATCTTTTTTATGTTGGAAGTAATCTTGGTTTTTTTCTCAGAACTGGAATAGCGATTAATTCGTTTTGATCTGATTAAACTTTCACAATGTCTGGAAAATTTGAGTTACACTGATGCCCACTGGTATTGGCTCTGACGTGTAACTGTTGGAAGTAGGCCGCAGATATCATTTATGAAGCTTGATTTGGCTCGGTTAAATAATTGAATTTTGGAAATTTATGCGGCTTTCAGTGTTGGTTGTGTTTGTTTTGAGGGTTAGGCATATAAGAAGAGGATAGAAGAAGAAAAGGGAGGATCAGTCCAGAGAAAGGAAGTTTGAGAGAAGAAGGAGGATCTTGATTTGAGGTATTGCATTTAGTACATATTATCTCTTCCTTTCCCTATCAATTCTCTTATGAACTAACTATAAAAATTGATATATTCTATTTTGATGTTCTAGAGTTGCGGTCGTGAGATGAAGAAGCAAGATCTCATTTTTAACTCTTCTTTTGACAGAGCTTGGGAACAATAATTATCAACAATATTCTTTGGCCAAATCTAACTATCCATGGTATGGGATTGACTATAGTGATGGTCAGGCTACTGGAAGATTCACCAATGGGAGGACTATTGGTGATATCATATGTATAGATCTAAGTCTTGAAGGCCGCAAGCCATGTTGGACATTTGACTTGTTTTGTTGTTTTAAAATGTAAATGTAGGTTCTGTTTGGTTGATGAAAAATTCACCTGTTCTTGGTTTTTTTTGAAGGATTATTGTGGCTTGATAAATTCAGGACAGGAGGATTACAACAGGCTGAAGCCTTTGAGCTACAGAGGAGCAGATGTGTTCTTGCTAGCCTTTTTCCTCCTCAGTAGAGCCAGCTATGAGAATATCTCTAAGAAGGTTCTTCCAACCTCTCTCTCTCTCTCTCTCTCTCTCTCTCTCTCTCTCTCTCTCTCTCTCTATCTATCTATCTCTATCTTTTGTTTATATGTGAAATGGTATAATTCCATTCAACAGAATCTAACACTAGGCTAATTTTATGCAGTGGATTCCTGAACTGAGACATTATGCCCCAACTGTGGCAATTGTACTGGTGGGAACCAAACTTGGTATGAACTGAAAGTACATAACTTACATAGCAATTTGGAGTTACTTATGCTAATTTTAAGTGTTAGTGGTCAATTAATAATTACTTGGAATTTTTTTTTATTTAAATTGGCTTGCAGATTTGAGGGAAGACAGACAGTATCTGATTGATCATCCTGGAGCCACACCTATAACTACTGCCCAGGTAAGTCACTTCTAAATATATGCTCATGTACTATCCATTTCAATTTCAACTTTCCTGCTTTACTTCTTTGGACAGTACCCATGTACTATCCATTAGAAAAAGACAGCAACTCACTTTAATACCCATTAGAAAAAGACAGCAACCAACTCTATTACCCATTAGTTTTTTCCATAATCTCCTAAAACAAACTTTATCCTGCTGCTAGCTAACAAGCGAAAGTACTACAAGCAGCAACAACTCATAGGAGACCAAATCTGTGTCACCAAAGGTGCATGAGTTCAAGTAAGTATCCTTTTTGTTGACAGTATCCTCCATTTCTAAAGGTACCATAATAGCAACATATATTTTTGGTGCTTTTAATCTTTGAGTGTGGTCATTTGCATTGTTGTTGACTAATTTTCATTCACCTTCGATTCTTTCCTAACTAAAAAGCTTAATGTTTAACATATCTCCTCTTTAAGAGCTTTTCATTTCTTTGTTAAAATTGCAAAATTTAAGTTTGCATCCAAAAAATTTGAAATTTGATTTCAGCTCAAAAAATGTGAGATAGCAGTATGTTTAACCAATTTTACTATTTAATATGGTGATATTTTTGACACTTCAAGACCCTTGGTTTAAGTTAGTCTTAATGTTGTTTTGTTCTGAACCATTTATTTTGAAAGGTATTTTTCGTGTAAGATGCAGTAGGCTATTCCTTATTTGGAAAGTACTGCTGAAAGATTGAAAGATAGCTATGACCAAAGCCTTTTGGATTGGGTTATATTTACAGCAATTTGGGGGCAGCATATTTAGAGTTGAATACACTCCAGTCAGCAGTGCAGATGTTTGCGGTAGCAAAGGATATCATGGATGTTTCCAATTGAGTTTTCTCAGCAAGTTATTGATGCTTGTGAAAGTCATGGAACAAGTGCAACCATCTTGACTAATTTGTGGGGGGTATGAAACATCTCTTAAAGAACACTGATACATTAGCATCAAACATCTTTTTATGTTTTATATGGAGCTATATGCATGACAAAAATTGATTATGCATTTGACAAGCCAAATTTTGTTGTGGTACTTCTTTTTCAGTCTGACACAGTAAGTTTGAACTCATGATTCAACAAGTAGCGAAGTGTTTGTCAATTTTGTTCTTCTTCATAACTGCAGAAACGGCTGATATGAAGTACAAATCAGCGGATCTGTATGACCTCAACAGCAAGTATGTGTAAACATTGTGCTTACTTGATGTATCAATTTACGCTCTAAATTTGTTTTAGATGGATTACTATTTTACATTGTGCTTACTTGATGTATCACTCAAGTTCTACCTCTTATGCATTCTTAAGTAACCCAAATCAACATGGCATAGTGAAGTAGAACATGGCAGAGTCTTACAAATTTCTGTGCAATTTTGCAGGTTGGCTAGATTACCTGATATTAAGGTACCTGAATGAAAGTTATCATATATACAATAAACTACTCATTCTTTTCTTTCCTTTATAACTTTATTCTGTACCTACTATAACAGTTCTAGTAATTTTCTTATGCATATAATCTGATAGGTTGCAACTGTCCTCCTTTGTTGCGCCTTTGTCTACGACATTTTTTGGGTGTTCATATCTCCATTGATATTCAATGAAAGTGTCATGATTACGGTAAGTGTTTACTTTTATGAGTAGTACTTTAGTTCTTTTAGTTGGATGGTCTCATTTCAGTTTGCTACTTCCAAGATTTTGCAGAGACTAACATAGACAGCTTTAGCTATTGCCTTTCAAATTCAATAATTTTTTTGCTTTCATGTTCAAGATCGCTTGGTTTTGCTAATTCTGTCAAAAAAAGAAGATGAAAAAGACAGTTGTTTAATGATGTTCCATTATGTTCTTAGATTTTGTGAAACCTGTTTTCCATTTTGGGGGAAGGATTGTTATATTTGATTTTTGTTGTTTTCATTTTTGAATGCTTTCTATTTATTTCTATTATTTTACACTTGTCCTGATTTTCTTCAAACTTTCAGAATCGAAATGGAAAATTCAGACAACGAGGGTCCCGACAAGAAGAGACCTCATCTCACTTCTGAAATGCAGCATAGATATGGTCCCTACAGCTATGCACATCTTCACCCTTCAAATTTTCATGTTAGTACTACTTGTTCAATTCAATTAGTTTCTGTTTTAGCATCAATTCAAACTTATGAGTTACTAGTAATTAATTAGCTTAATTATGAATTAATCAGGTATCTAACAGCAGCAGCAGCAGCAATGGAGGAGGGAGGCGTATAGGGAGTGATTTATCATTATAAGGAAAGATGCTGCTGTCTTTGGTTCTTCCTTATTAGGGCAGTATCAAGCAATGGATGTATTATGGAAAACTACTAAGTTGTATTTTGTTGTTATCAAGTTTTTGGAATATATCCCAATTATATGATCTTGTTTTGAGTATTTGGGATTATGCTAGATATATAGATTTGGTACTATGTATTTGAGATTGTGGTTGCATCTTTTGAGTATTTGGGATTATGCTAGATATATAGATACTAATGATGAGGCTGTTCAGGTTACTATTTGTTAAAATTCATTTTTTTTTTAAAAAAAATAGACTTTTCATATCGGTTTTCTATGGGAACCGATATGAAAAGTCCCTTTTTTTTTAAAAAAAGGAGACTTTTCATATCGGCTTTCTATGGGAACCGATATGAAAAGTCTCTTTTTTTTTAAAAAAAAGAGACTTTTCATATCGGTTCCCATAGAAAACCGATATAAAAACAACTTTTCATAACGGTTCAGAAACCGATATGAAATGTCCCTATTTTTTATATCTCCTTTTTCGGCATCGGTTCGGGAACCGATATGAAATGTCAATTTTAACCGATATAAAAAGCCTTTTTTCCATTAGTGTAAGTGTAGAAAGCATAAATAATTCTTATGGATAAGAGTTATCACACCTCCAAACTTAATCAATTGCTTGTCATCAAGTAATGACACTTTAAAAAGACAAATAAACTAACTTAAAACAGAACAATAACAACATAGAAAGACAAGGCCAGTTGCTTCCCTAAATCAAACAGTTTTTCAAAAATGTTCTCAATGGGCTAAAATTTCAGATTCACACTCACACACACACACACACACACACACACACACACACACACACACACACACACCATTGCTTTTCACAACATCTAGAATTATTACTGCTCAATTGTGAGTGTGTGACCTTTAAGTTGAGTTTAGTTCTTAGCTAGGTTCAGAATTTCTCCTAACCTTGGAAAGAGTGGCCTTCTTTTGGTCTAGTCAAAGAATTTTTCAAAAAGGCAAGTAGACTAACAACTTCACATAAGACTTGAGGGGCTTCAAAGCACAACAAAGGGCTTGATTAGGAATTTCAGATCTTTGGCGAGTGCACTAAATATTGATTTGGTGATTTCTCAGTGCTATAGCGTTGGATGCTACACAGGTGACTTGATGAACAAATGTAACTACAATGCCCTCATTACTAAACTCCTTTATTTGCATTTTTTTTTTTTTCTCCTTTTTTTTTTCTTTTTTTTCTTTTTTTATATATGCATTTTTGGAACAGTTCAGGCATTTGTTTCGAGCAATTGCAGCTAATTACAATATACATGACTAATTGACAATACATTTGTATACTTTGTGAGCCTATTGCACTGACCATCCTACAATCTGCATACCTAGCCTTAATATAACCGATGCACCCTCAAACTTAGCTTCAAAAGCTACTTTCAATTTTTAATAAAAACTTGACTAAACCTTGGTTAACCAGGACTAACTTCAGCATTAGATAGTCCTGAGTTAACTAAGTTCCTCCCTAAGCCTAGAGTTTTGGGTAGAAGCAGCAATAAGACTAGTCATTGTTCAAACAAGGTTACTCTACACATACACTTAATCATCATTAAATTTAGCCCAGGAAGATACACATTCTATTACTGAAAAACTAGGAATTGCAACTGATCATGCTTTCTATTCAACAAACACACATGACATTAATATTTGACATACATAACATTAAACACATTTAAGGTCCTCCCTCAACTTAAGACTTAGTAGTGTTTCCACTTCTCATGCAATTCTAATGGGAGAGACCTTTTGGACACTACCATACTGAAATTAAAAAAAAAATTAACACAATAGAATTTTGAAATAATTCATAACTGCTGGATGCTATTACAGATGCTAAAACATCCAACAGGTTTATTTGAAAACATAAAACACCACACAACACAACATAACACAACACAAGAGGGAAGAGTTACTGATTGGTGATCACAACACAATTCTTTTCTGGTTCAGTTTCAGCTATTGTAGCAATGCATGTTGCAGCTTCTGGTGCTATCACTTAGCAGTTAATGCTCACTTAACCAATGCAATTGAATAATCCTGCAACATCAAAAATATAAATAAAAACAACAAAGATTAGAATAAAAACACCGGACTGCCTCCCAGTAGCGCTTGGTTTAAGAGTCCTCAGCCAGACTAAGTCTTGTGTCAGATATCTTTGGCCAATGGAGGCTCTGGTGGAGTAGGATCTATTTTGTCCCAATCATCTATTTTGGCCACAACAGAATCAAGTTCCTTCACAGTAGAATCATTGACCCTTAACCTCTTTTTGGAAACCATTTTTGTTCTTGAAGCTTTCTTTGGTGTTGCAACACTGCCTTCGGATACTGATGCTATAGCGCCACCTGTGACAACATCCACTCTCTGCACTTTAGCTTCCATATTTCATTGGTGGTTGCTTTGTGGCAGGCTGAGTTTTGGTGTGTTTTGTTCTTTTGTGAGACTGAGATGATTTTTATTTTGGTGAGGGAAGTTTCTTAGGAGATGGGGACTTGTGTAGGGTGGGTTGTTTTGGAAATGAGGAAGGTATTTGAATAAGGTTTGATGGTTTGGCTTGAGGTAAGTATAGATTAATGGTTGGAGCTGTGAGAATTTGGATTCTTTTTTGTTTTTTTATGGAGCTGTTATAGGTGGAGGGGATGGTTCTTTGGTTGGTGATAGTTTAGGTGAAGGTGTGGTGGAAAGGTTTTGGGTGGGTGGTGTGATTTGATGCAAAATGGGGGATACTTCCTTACTTCCCTCTTCTTTCATATTATGTTCTCCTTCATCTTTCTCATCATCTTCTTTTTAACTATTTTAACCACATTCTCAACACCTCAGCTACGAGTGCTATAGCACATGGTGCTACAGCATCAGAATTCCGCATAATTGACAGCACATACATACCACAAGTCTTCTTATTCATACCTGTAATAGTAAAAACAAAAACACACAGAAAACATAACTAGTCCTAAAAATCTGGGTTGCCTCCCAGTAGCGCTTAATTTATAGTCTTTAGCTAGACTTGACATTCAAAACCCAAGTTAGAATGGATAATAGGACAAGAAGAAAATATCATCCTTCCGCTTTCTCCTTTTTGTTAGAAATTCGATGTATTTGGCATATGGAAGCAAGTGTTCCCATGCCCCAACCAATAAGCATTTGGGATAGGAATTTCCCCTCTCTTGAAAAAATTGATGCTCATTTTGCGGAGGACTCTTTTCTTCAATTATCAAGAGTTGAGTCTCAATTGTCACATGACTCTTTTTATACCTCAACCTTGGCTTTTCTTCCTTGTCACTATTTTTGAAATTTTCTTGTTCTACATCTACACAATTTTTTTGGTTTTCTTCCACTATTTTCAAATGACCACATTCAAGCTCACACTCTACACTCTCTTTTTCTTCCTCTTGCTCAACCACCTCTTCGATACAACCATCTTCTTTTATATGCTCCAATATAGTCTTAAAGTGAGCCTCTATATTTCTACATGAAGATTCAAAATTGTCACGACCCACCTTCATAGATTTAATGGATTGAGCTAAGAGTTCTTTTAGATTATCTTCATTTTGCTCAACCACCTCTTCAATACAGCGCTCTTCTATATTCTTGCATGACACTTGAAAGTTGTCTTTATCCACTTTGATATCCTCAAGGAATTGAGTTAAGAGTTCTTTTAAATCAGAGTTGTCCTCATGTAATCCTTCGGTTTGAGCTTGAGAATATGAATCTTGCTCACACACAACATTTCTCATGCCATAATCCATATTCTGGGCTGTCAGGGGCATGAAATTTGTCTCATAACAACCCCTTTCATGTTCATCCCCATGGAAGTCATAGTTGAAACAATGTTGTTGAGCATTCAATTCTTGCATTAAGTAAAAACTCCATTGGTCCATGGCATAAAGTGGATTTTTCTTTTCAAACACTAAACACGAATAACAACAAAGAGAAACACACTACAAACACAAAACACAGTACAAAATAAAAAAAATTGCTGGAAAAACAGAATACACTAAAAAAAAGAATCTAAACTTACTAAGTAAACAATAGAAATTAACTATCACAACCCCGGCAGCGGCGCCAAAAACTTGTTGTGGGAAAAAGTGATGTGCAAGTATACACAATCGCAACACGTAATAAAGTGAAAGTAAAGATCGTTCCCACGAGAATTGTTGAGTTTACTTCTATATTTAAATTAGTAATTTAGCTAGCGAGAAAAACAAGTAACAATAACAAGTTGTCAACAAGTATTGTGAATAACATAAATGTAAATAAACAAGTAAAGATAGATGATAAGTAGAAATTCAGAATGAGAGTAGTTGGAATGCCTTTCACTATGTAAATTCATAAAAACAGTTTAATGTTCTGTTTGACGCTATAGCATTGGGTGTTGTAGCGTTTGATGTGTGCCTTTTAGTCACTATCGTCAGGGTTTTGTTACAAGACTCTTATGCCTAAGTTCTAAATAAGTTCACCCCGGTATATTAAGCTCCCACAGTATTCACCCTATGAACTATGCTTTTCTATGTCTAGGTTTAAGCATGAGTTGTTCTAAGTGTCCTTAAAACAACCACTCACCCACATTAATCCTTGAGTTTGATTTATAGACCATGTCTGAACCTATAAATGTACTTATATTTAGCTGATCAGTTCTAAAATAAGTATTGGAAGAAGTTTCATGCAAGGGTTAAAATATTAACATCAAACATTACATTAAAACTATTAAAATATCATTACATAACTACAAGCATCCAACTACAAGAGATTCAGTTCATGATGAGCAACAAACACAAGAAATAAACCTTAAAGGTGATACCTAAAGCTATAAAACCGAAATCACAAAGAGAAGAAAAATACTCCAAATGATGATAGCCCCTGTGATGCTACAACATCGCTCACAGAATCGCCTGATGCTACAGCGTCGCACACAGCACTGTAGAATTTCTACTTTTTATTGTGAAAATGGAGCTTGAACGAAAATGGAGTGTAAGAGAGTTATTTCTAACTCTCCTCTCTTCAGACTAGCAACTCCATGATGAAGAAGAAGAAGAAGAAGGATGAGACTTCTATATAAAGAAAACATCTCCTAAAAAGGGTGACAAGCCATCCCACCAACTATTTTCATCCTCCATTACAAAATAGACAAGTGTCTCATAAAGTACAAGGTGGGTGGCTGCTGCAGGAAAAGTTCGGCACAGTTCTGCACTGCTTTGCAGTGATTTGACACGCAGCAGAAGCTGCTTTTTCGTTTTCTCTCTCATCAGCTGCAGAAAGCAACGCTATAGCGTCTGATGCTGCAGCACTAAACAAACACATTAAAAATTACAAGATGGCGCACCAAAGTGCCAAATAATCACTTAATAAGTTTCTAACCCTCTTTTACATTAAACAACATATATTTACTGAGTTAAACAACAATATTACTTAAGAACTTGCATTAATTTAAGTAATTAGAGCATAAATAACTCATATAAATATGAGTTATCAACTAACACGCATGGTGGCCGCTATTGCGAAACTACCTCTCTCCCTATTCCCTCTCGGCCTCTCTTTCTTTATCATTGGTTTCATTTTTTTCGTTTATACTCCCTCTTTTCTAATGTTTATTTTTTGTTACCATTAAAATAATATTTTAAGAAAAAGGAGTAGGATCTTAGCACTTCTTGTGCTCGTGACTTGTGCCTTCACCCTTTCAACTTAGGTTATTACCTACTTCTCTCTCTTTCTTCATATTTTAATTTTGGTTACGATTTATTTTCATTTTAATAAGACTTGTTTTTTCTCTCCATCAGAAATAAAAAAAAAGAAAATAATTAATAATAGGGTTTGGCTGATATGTACATCTTGTCAATCCCGTTTTAAGATACCTGAGTTATACAGCTTGGATCTTAAACATTTTCAAATTCAAAATAAATGAACACACAATTTTTTTTCAAAAAGAACTATGTAGTCTTTGATTCTCTGCACATAGAGAAACGTAAGAGCAGGGCGTCCCGGTCAAGTCAAATTAATATTTTTTTAATAAATAAACAATTTTGTTTTTTTCTTTAACGCCTACTTTTTTATAAAAAATAAAAATATGGGATCGGCTATGATGTACATCTTGTTGACCCCGGTTTCAGACGCCTGAGTTGTCCAACTTGGATCTTAAACCCTTTCAAAAAATAAAATCAAGCAAATTAACAAATTTTTTCAAGAAAGAACTACATGACTTTTGAGTTCCTGATTGCCTCCGAGGATACGTAGGAGCAGGGCTTCCCTGTCAAGTCAAAATTAGATTTTCGAAAATTAGTCCTTTATTTTTATTTCATAATTACAAATATTATTTTATTACTCTTTTTAGGGTATAACAATATTTCAACTTAATAATAATTTGCACATCAGATTAAGCAGATGTACTAGGGGTGTAGTGAAATTAAGATTTCTCCCTTCTCTATGCATAACCGACTCCCAAATCCACCCTAGTTTACGTAGACCAATAACTTTTAAAGTAAATTGGGTGGTGACTACTAATTACTAAAACTGCACATTTTTTAGCCGCCTGCGTCGAGATATCGGTCACGATAACAACCGATAGCGTATAAGCTAGCAAATAGTAAGTGAGATTATAACATATAATCTAGTTGGTTGAACTCAATAAAATTAGTAATTGAACCAAAAAATAAATATAACTGACATAAAAATACAATTTGTTATATACAATTTGTTTGCGTTGATTACCAAATTAGTGTTCATTTAATAAGCATAAATGAGAAATTTAAATAAAGTAATAAGTGTAAAACTAGAAAAAAAAAAGAGATGATATAAGCTCAAACTTCAACGAGTATGTGAAAAAACACTACAATATAATGATTACCAAAAGACATTCTACAAACTTATTCGCTATAATTTATAAGTTATTTGTTTGACATTGACAAAACAGAGTCTATATATAAATTGAGGAGTTCTAGGAATACGTAGCTAGGCTCATATTTTCTTATTAGATGAAATTCAAATGGGTCTCACTAAATTATATGGACCCATATGATATTCACATGATATAGAAATGTTCAAAACTAAGAGAATGTGTTACTAACATTTATTATAGAATTTAATTAATTTTTTTACAATAATTAAAAATTTAAATATACAATATAAATACAATAAAATTAATACACAATATATTAAAAGATTCTACCACCATCAAGTCTCTCTCTCTCTCTCTCATGTCTTTCTGTCTCTCTTTTTTTCCCCTGTTTCAACCAAATTGTCAGCATCATCTTTTGTGTCTGTCTGAATGTCCTCTCTCTCTCTGTGTGTGTGTCTCACAAACAAACTCTCACAATCACTATGTTGTTTTGTTCCAGAAATCAATGGATTATGGTGATGGAGATCTCTTTACGCTAGTACAAAGTTGTAACCTTCTTAACTTTACTATGCTGACCACCCAAATTCCACCCACACTGCCACCCCAAATCACTGCCCATCACCCTATATCCCTTCTAAACAATGCATTTTGTAACACCCCTGAAAAAATAATTTAATTAATTTAATTAATTTGATCAGTTGAATTATTAATTTTAGTTGAAGCGTGATTTAATTAATTAAGAGGGAAATCTCATGTTTTGTGTAGGAGTGGGACCGAGTAGTAGTGGGGGTTGTAGCTGTGAACCCAATGCGTGAAAGGCCCACAGCTTAAACCCCAAGGGTTATGCGAAACCCTCACTCACATTTCATTCAGAGAGAAATCGAAATTGAGAGAGAGTGAGAAGTGAGAAGAGGCGCGACGCAAGGAGAGGGAGAAGAAGAGTTGCGCAAGTTTCAAGGTTTTTGCTCGTTGTGTTGCTGTAGTTACTCGTTGGTGCTTTCAATCGTCTTCTATGGAGCCTACGTTTAAGAGGTAAGGGTGAGCGTTTCGATTTAATATAATTGAGTATGTGATGGGTTTTGTGGGTTTTTTTGATGTTGATGTGGATTTGAGGTGAATATGTGTAAAATTGATGAAGAATTGAATAAATTATGATGTTGTTTGATGAATTGTTGATATTGTTATGTGTAATTTCGTGCGTGTGATGTTTGATGATGTTTGGGAAGGAATTATGATGTGATCATGCTGATTTTCGTGAAAAAAAAAATTCTGCTGCATGTAAACTATTCGATGAAATGACCATTGTGTGCGCACGTGGGGTGTTTTGGGTGAAACTTCGAGTTCTGGGCATATTTTACCGCGCCATCTTTAGCATTCGCGTGCCCAAATTCAATTTTAAACATTTTGGCTCGAGTGGGTTTATTTTTTTGTTACGTGTCATTTTGGAGTTGTCCCGGTGGGTGTTGCTGTGGCGCCATTGTGTGCGCATGTGGGGTGTTTTGGGTGAAACTTCGAGTTCTGGGCATATTTTACCGCACCATCTTCTGCATTCGCGTGCCCAAATTCAATTTTAAACATTTTTGCTCGAGTGGTTTTATTTTTGCACGTGTCATTTTGGAGTTGTCCCGGTGGGTGTTGCTGTGGCGCCATTGTGCGCCTGTGGGTGTGTGTGTGTGGGGCTGCTGTGCGCGTGGATTGGGCGCTGCCTCTGGGCGCGCCTCATGTGTGTACTGCGTGGTGCTGGGCGCGCCTCGTGCGCTGCCCCGTGCGCCAAAATTTTATGCCTGTGCCGGAATTTTACCGAGAGTCCGGAAATAATATTTTAAACATAAAAAGGCTGCTGTTGATGAAATAAAAATGCTGCTGTTTCCATAAATTAAGTTGCTGTCTTGCTGTTTTAATTAGATATAAGAGCTGCTGTATTTATAAAATAAATGGGTCGCTCTTTTACAAAAAAATGAGATGCTGTTTTTATGTTGTAAGGGTGCTGTTTTGATACTGTATGCGAGCAAAAATGCCACTGTTTTCCACTCTGTTTTGCTGCTGTTGTGCGCTAAAAAGGCTACTGTTTTCCACTTCATTTTGTTTTCTGTTTTTGGCCTTTGTGGTTGCTGTTTTTACCCTCTTGCTGTTGCGGTTTTAATTAAATAATGTTGCCGTTTTTAGGCTGTTTTTGCTGCTGTTTCCTTAAATGTTAAGGTGCTGTTTTTCTCAATTTAAATGTGATGTTTATGATGATGATGTGATATAATTGTGATGATTATGACGAGTACACTCTATGAGTGTTTTTATGACGACGATGATGAGGACTCCAGGTGAGTGATTTGGTGTGGCACATGTGTCCATAGTGTCTCATAGCATGTGCATAGTATGACGAATAGGCTTCGGCCTCTTATTGACGTAAAAACAGTGACGATGTGCCCATAGTGGCTTAATTACGATGAGAATGGTACCATCATGCATATACCCAGGCGTGGGTTGCATTCCATGCACATTCATGATTTATGACTTGTGGTAAAAATTTGATTTGAGTTAGTGTTCAGTGACGATGATGTTGGTGGTGATGACGATGTTGTATGACTGCTTTGTTCACATTACTCTATTATGTGCTTAATTATGTTTTGTTGAAATTCTCACCCCTTCTGCTTGGAATGTTGCTCTATTGTGGCAACGCTGCAGGTAACCGCGAGTGAAGGTCCTGCTGCCTTCTTTAATAGCTATTGGAATGTCTGTCGAGTCGCTCTCTGATACTGTGGCACCTAGGGGGCGTGGTTGGAATTTGTTAATTAATTAACTAATTGTTTAATGATTATGTCGATGATGTGAGACGTGTTTGAGTGGTATTAGTGAGTTATTGTTTTATTCCGCTGTGATGTGATTTTTGGAGTTTAACTTTCATGACGGGTGCCTTGTTGCACAAACCTTGATGGGTGCAATTGATGAGTTTTGTTAATGACGATGTGGCATTTCTTTTCTATCAGTTGAATTAATATTTGCGAAAAAGAATTACTCTGATAAATGACGTATAAATTATGGGGTAGAAAAGAGGTGTTACATTAGTGGTATCAGAGCAGTTCGGTCTGTCCGGCCGGTGGTCGAGTCGTCAAGTTGAGTAGCATTTGAGTTTTGTTACTCGTTTCTGAATTCTGTTTTCTGTTGCAGTGCTAGAATGGCAGGACGGAACGATGCTGCACTTGCTGCTGCTTTGCAGGCTATAGCTGGGGTTGTGGGCAACATACCAGGTGCTGGTGATGCTGGGGCGCGCAGTTTGGCTACGTTCCAGCGAGAGAACCCTCCTACTTTTGAAGGCGGGTATAACCCTGATGGTGCCCTGGAGTGGCTGAGAGAGATGGAGCGGATCTTCCGCGTTATGGATTGTACCGATGCTCAGAAGGTTCGTTATGATACGCACATGTTGAAGAGAGAGGCTGATGACTGGTGGATGGCGGCTAGGCAGAGGTTGATGGTCGCCAATGAGGAGATTACTTGGGCTGTGTTCCAGAGAGAGTTCAGGAGTAAATACTATCCGGAAGATGTCCGCAGAAAGAAAGAGGTTGAGTTTCTGAGGCTTGAACAAGGTAACATGTCGGTAACTGAATATGCTACAAAATTTACTGAGCTGTCCAAGTTTTATCCGCACTATGATGGAGAGGGTGCTGAGTTCTCCAAATGCATTAAGTTTGAAAACGGGTTGCGTGCCGATATTAAGAAAGCCATAGGGTATCAACAAATTCGTGTGTTCTCTCTGTTGGTTGATAGCTGCCGGATTTTTGAGGAGGACAGTAATGCCTTCTCCAGAGTTATGAAAGAAAAGCAAAAGAACTTCTCGAGTCGTGGTAAGCCATATGAGGTGCCTGCTGGTAAGGGCAAAGGGAAGTTTGTTGGTGGGTCTAAGCGAAGTGGGGGAGATGCTGCAGTCAGTATTACTTGTTACACTTGTGGGAGAGCAGGTCATAAGAGTCCAGATTGCCCAAGCGGGGATAAGAAGAGATGTTATCGGTGTGGGAAAGAGGGGAACATATCTTCCAGCTGTGATAAGAAGGAGGTGGTATGCTTTAATTGTGGGGAGGGTGGTCACATCAGTACACAGTGCTCAAAACCCAAGAAGGAGAAGTCTTTTTGGAAAGTGTTCGCTCTGGCTGGGTCTGATGTGGTGAATGAGATTCGAGGTACGTGCTATATCAATAATTTTCCTCTTATTGCTATTGTTGATACTGGTGCTACCCAAAGTTTTATTGCTGCCGCATGTGTTGAGAAACTAAGTCTTGTCTTATCTGATATGTTGAGAGAGATGGTTATCGATACTCCAGCTAAGGGTTCGGTAACTACCTCCGTTGTTTGTGCCAAATGCCCTGTATCTATATATGGTAGAGAATTTTTAGTTGATTTGATCTGTTTGCCGCTGAGTGGAATGGATGTCATTCTGGGTATGGACTGGTTAGTTGATAATCATGTACATATCAACTGTCGCGAAAGGTCCGTGAGTTTCGCTTCGCCAGAAGAGAAGTCTGGTTTGCTATCTGCGGGTCAGCTGCATAGGGTGATGAGAGAAGAGGTTCAGCTGTTTTCTCTGTTAGCGTCGTTGTCTGCTGAGAGCCAAGCGAAGATTGATGAGTTGCAGGTGGTGCGTGAGTTTTCTGAGGTGTTTCCTGACGAGATTCCGGATATACCACCAGAGAGAGAGGTGGAGTTTACTATTGATCTAGTTCTTGGCACTAAGCCTGTGTCTATGGCACCATATAGAATGTCTGCGTCTGAGTTGGCAGAATTGAAGAAGCAACTTGAGGATTTGTTAGAAAAGAAGTTTGTAAGACCGAGTGTGTCGCCGTGGGGAGCTCCAGTGTTGCTAGTGAAAAAGAAAGATGGTAGTATGAGGTTGTGTGTAGACTATCGTCAATTGAATAAAGTTACAATCAAGAACAAGTATCCGTTACCGAGGATTGATGACTTGATGGATCAGTTGGTGGGTGCTAAAGTATTCAGCAAGATTGACTTAAGGTCTGGTTATCATCAAATCAAGGTAAAAGATGAAGACATCCAGAAGACGGCGTTTCAGACAAGATATGGGCACTATGAGTATTCCGTAATGCCTTTCGGTGTGACTAATGCGCCGGGGGTATTCATGGGGTACATGAACCAAATCTTTCGCGAGTATCTGGACAAGTTTGTGGTGGTTTTCATTGATGATATTCTAATTTATTCTAAGTCGGAAGAGGAGCATGCGGAACATCTGAGGTTGGTATTGGAAATTCTGAGGGATCGAAAGTTATATGCGAAGTTGTCCAAGTGTGAGTTTTGGTTGAAGGAAGTCAGTTTTCTCGGTCATGTGATTTCTAGCGATGGGATTGCGGTGGACCCTTCTAAAGTTGATGCAGTGTTGCAGTGGGAGTCCCCGAAGTCAGTTACTGAGATAAGAAGTTTCCTGGGATTAGCTGGTTATTATAGAAGATTCATTGAGGGGTTTTCAAAGTTGGCTCTGCCGTTGACCCAATTGACTTGCAAGGGTAAGGCTTTTGTTTGGGATGACCGATGTGAAGAGAGTTTCAATGAGTTGAAGAAGAGGTTGACTACGTCACCAGTGTTGACCCCACCTTATCCGGTTGAGCCGTTTGTGGTTTATTGTGATGCTTCCAAAATGGGTTTGGGTGGTGTGCTTATGCAGAATGGGAAAGTGGTCGCTTATGCGTCGAGACAGTTGAGAACTCATGAAAAGAATTACCCTACTCATGACTTAGAACTTGCTGCTGTGGTATTCGCGCTGAAAATCTGGAGACATTACTTGTATGGATCGAGATTTGAGGTGTTCAGTGATCACAAGGGCCTTCAGTATCTGTTCGATCAGAAAGAGTTGAATATGAGGCAGCGCCGGTGGTTAGAACTATTGAAAGATTATGATTTTGAATTGAGTTATCACCCGGGTAAAGCTAATGTGGTTGCAGATGCTTTGAGTCGGAAGACTTTGCATATGTCAGCATTGATGGCTAGAGAGCTTGAGTTAATTGAGCAATTCAGGGACATGAGTTTAGTTTGTGAAGTCACACCTCAGAGTGTCAGGTTGGGTATGTTGAAAATTGGCAACGATTTTATGGCTAGTATCCGGGAAGCGCAGAAGTTAGACGTGAAATTGGTTGATCTGATGGGTGGGATTGATCAGTCTGAGAATAAGGACTTCGAGATAGATGCGCAGAATGTATTGAGATATCGTGGAAGAATTTGTGTTCCCGAGGATGAGGAAATGAAAAGGCAATTCTCGAGGAAGGCCACAGAAGTAAGTTGAGTATCCATCCTGGAGCGACAAAGATGTATCAAGATTTGAAAAATATGTTCTGGTGGCCTGGGTTGAAGCGCGACGTGGCGCAGTTTGTGTATTCGTGTTTGACCTGTCAGAAATCAAAGGTCGAGCATCAGAAGCCTGCGGGGATGATGCAACCGTTGAATGTTCCAGAGTGGAAGTGGGATAGTATTTCCATGGATTTCGTGACTGGGTTACCCAATACGCTGAGAGGACATGATTCGATTTGGCTGGTTGTGGATAGACTGACGAAGTCTGCTCATTTCATTCCTATCGGCATTAAGTATCCGGTGTCGAGATTGGCAGAGATCTATATTCAGGTGATTGTGAAGCTGCATGGCGTTCCTTTGTGCATTGTGTCGGATAGAGACCCAAGGTTCACTTCGGACTTTTGGAGTAGTTTGCAGAAGGAGTTGGGTTCGAAATTGAGGTTGAGTTCAGCTTATCATCCTCAAACTGATGGGCAGACAGAGAGGACGATTCAATCGTTGGAAGATCTGTTGAGGTCATGTGTTCTAGAGCAGGGAGGTGCGTGGGATACTCATCTTCCATTGATCGAGTTTAGCTACAACAACAGTTATCATTCCAGTATCGGGATGGCGCCGTTTGAGGCATTGTATGGTCGGAGGTGTAGGACTCCGGTGTGTTGGTATGAGACTGGGGAAAGTTTAGTACTTGGACCTAAGCTAGTCAGAGAAACTACTGAGAAAGTGAAGGTGATCCGGGAGAAAATGAAAGCGTCCCAGAGTAGACAGAAGAGCTACCATGATAAGAGAAGGAAAGATTTAGAATTTGAAGCGGGTGACCACGTGTTCCTGAGGGTCACACCTATGACTGGTGTTGGGCGTGCGCTGAAATCGAAGAAGTTGACTCCTCGTTTCATTGGGCCGTATCAGATTACGGAAAGAGTTGGAAGTGTTGCATATCGGGTGGCCTTGCCACCTAATCTTTCGAACTTGCACGATGTGTTTCACGTGTCGCAGCTTCGGAAGTATATTGCGGATCCGTCTCATGTGATTCAACCGGATGATGTGGAGGTGCGGGATAATCTCACTGTGGAGGCTATGCTTGTACGAATTGAGGATCGTGAGGTGAAGACCTTACGAGGTAAGGAGATCAATCTGGTGAAGGTTGTTTGGTTTGGAGCAGCTGGTGAAAGCCTGACTTGGGAGCTGGAGGATAAGATGCGAGAGTCGTATCCGGAGTTGTTTGAATCAGGTATGTTTTCGAGGACGAAAAATCCTAAGTGGGGGAGAGTTGTAACACCCCGAAAAAATAATTTAATTAATTTGATCAGTTGAATTATTAATTTTAGTTTAAGCGTGATTTAATTAATTAAGAGGGAAATCTCATGTTTTGTGTAGGAGTGGGACCGAGTAGTAATGGGGGTTGTAGCTGTGAACCCAATGCGTGAAAGGCCCACAGCTTAAACCCCAAGGGTTATGCGAAACCCTCACTCACATTTCATTCAGAGAGAAATCGAAATTGAGAGAGAGTGAGAAGTGAGAAGAGGCGCGACGCAAGGAGAGGGAGAAGAAGAGTTGCGCAAGTTTCAAGGTTTTTGCTCGTTGTGTTGCTGTAGTTACTCGTTGGCTGCTTTCAATCGTCTTCTACGGAGCCTACGTTTAAGAGGTAAGGGTGAGCGTTTCGATTTAATATAATTGAGTATGTGATGGGTTTTGTGGGTTTTTTTTGATGTTGATGTGGATTTGAGGTGAATATGTGTAAAATTGATGAAGAATTGAATAAATTATGATGTTGTTTGATGAATTGTTGATATTGTTATGTGTAATTTCGTGCGTGTGATGTTTGATGATGTTTGGGAAGGAATTATGATGTGATCATGCTGATTTTCGTGAAAAAAAAAATTCTGCTGCATGTAAACTATTCGATGAAATGACCATTGTGTGCGCATGTGGGGTGTTTTGGGTGAAACTTCGAGTTCTGGGCATATTTTACCGCGCCATCTTTTGCATTCGCGTGCCCAAATTCAATTTTAAACATTTTGCTCGAGTGGTTTTATTATTTTTTTTACGTGTCATTTTGGAGTTGTCCCGGTGGGTGTTGCTGTGGCGCCATTGTGTGCGCATGTGGGGTGTTTTGGGTGAAACTTCGAGTTCTGGGCATATTTTACCGCGCCATCTTTTGCATTCGCGTGCCCAAATTCAATTTTAAACATTTTGGCTCGAGTGGTTTTATTTTTGCACGTGTCATTTTGGAGTTGTCCCGGTGGGTGTTGCTGTGGCGCCATTGTGCGCTTGTGGGTGTGTGTGTGTGGGGCTACTGTGCGCGTGGATTGGGCGCTGCCTCTGGGCGCGCCTTGTGTGTGTACTGCGTGGTGCTGGGCGCGCCTCGTGCGCTGGCCCGTGCGCCAAAATTTTATGCATGTGCCGGAATTTTACCGAGAGTCCGGAAATAATATTTTAAACATAAAAATGCTGCTGTTGATGAAATAAAAATGCTGCTTTTTCCATAAATTAAGTTGCTGTCTTGCTGTTTTAATTATATATATGAGCTGCTGTATTTATAAAATAAATGGGTCGCTGTTTTACAAAAAAATGAGATGCTGTTTTTATGTTGTAAGGGTGCTGTTTTGATACTGTATGCGAGAAAAAATGCCACTGTTTTCCACTCTGTTTTGCTGCTGTTGTGCGCTAAAAAGGCTACTGTTTTCCACTTCATTTTGTTGCTGTTTTTGGCCTTTGCTGTTGCTGTTTTTACCCTCTTGCTGTTGCGGTTTTAAGTAAATAATGTTGCCGTTTTTAGGCTGTTTTTGCTGCTGTTTCCTTAAATGTTAAGGTGCTGTTTTTCTCAATTTAAATGTGATGTTTATGATGATGATGTGATATAATTGTGATGATTATGACGAGTACACTCTATGAGTGTTTTTATGACGACGATGACGAGGACTCCAGGTGAGTGATTTGGTGTGGCACATGTGTCCATAGTGTCTCATAGCATGTGCATAGTATGACGAATAGGCTTCGGCCTCTTATTGACGTAAAAACAGTTACGATGTGCCCATAGTGGCTTAATTATGAGGAGAATGGTACCATCATGCATATACCCAGGCGTGGGTTGCATTCCATGCACATTCATGATTTATGACTTGTGGTAAAAATTTGATTTGAGTTAGTGTTCAGTGACGATGATGTTGGTGGTGATGACGATGTTGTATGACTGCTTTGTTCACATTACTCTATTTTGTGCTTAATTATGTTTTGTTGAAATTCTCACCCCTTCTGCTTGGAATGTTGCTCTATTGTGGCAACGCTGCAGGTAACCGCGAGTGAAGGTCCTGCTGCCTTCTTTAATAGCTGTTGGGATGTCTGTCGAGTCGCTCTCTGATACTGTGGCATCTAGGAGGCGTGGTTGGAATTTGTTAATTAATTAACTAATTGTTTAATGATTATGTCGATGATGTGAGACGTGTTTGAGTGGTATTAGTGAGTTATTGTTTTATTCCGCTGTGATGTGATTTTTGGAGTTTAACTTTCATGACGGGTACCTTGTTGCACAAACCTTGATGGGTGCAATTGATGAGTTTTGTTAATGACAATGTGGCATTTCTTTTCTATCAGTTGAATTAATATCTGCGAAAAAGAATTACTCTGATAAATGACGTATAAATTATGGGGTAGAAAAGGGGTGTTACACATTTGCTTTTCAATCTCTCCCTTTTACACCACAAAATTACCCATCATTTTTTTTTATCACCAACCAATGTCAAATTCCCCCAATTTGCTTTGATCCTCAACCTATATCAAATAACCCATTTTCTTTTGGTCCTCAATCTTATTCATATAAATTCCAAGAGATAAAAATCTTTTTAATGTACATTGACCCCACCCCCACCCCCACCCCCACAATCGCTAGCTCGACTCCCAACCCATTCATGGTCGCCTTCACCACCACTTCCACCATCACCACAACACTCACCCCATTCACCGCCGCCACCACCACTCCCACCATCACTATGATACCCACCCTATTCTTCACCGCCACCACCATTCCTTCCACCACTCCTGCCACCATCACCGCCACCTGAACCACCATCACCACCACACCCACCACATTCACGACTGCCACCACCACCACCCTTACCACCACTCCTACCGCCATCATCACCACACTCACCTCATTCTGCTTTACCACCACCCTTACCACCACTCTTGTCGTCATCATCACTGTTTTCACCACCACACCCACCCCATTCACGACCCCACCACCACTCTTGCCGCCGTCGCCATTGCCTTCACCACCAGATCCACCTCATTCACGACCGCCACCATCACCCTTACCACCACTCCTGCCTCCAGCATCGACGCCTTCACCACCACTCCCATCGCCATTACCTCCACTTTCACCACCATTCCCACCATCACCACCCCGGCCACCATCACCACCACTCCCACCATAACTCCTAGCATCATCACCAACCGATCACCATCACTACCACTCCAATCGCCACTCCCACTACCATCACCACCTCGAACACCATCAACACCACAACTACCATCACTCCCACCCCAATATTAATAATACCACCACCCCCGCCATTTTAAATATTTACATCCAACACCAAAACCATCAACAACAATCACTAACAACAAAATCACCACCACCACCACAACAACAACATCAAGAGCCCAATCATCTCCCAGTTGTTCAAGCGCCTCAATCTAGTATCGTTTTTTTTTTCATTTTTTTAGATCTGACATTTGTATGCATTCCTTCTTTTTTTTGCTTTGAATGATGTATCAGAAAGATAAACAACAGATCTAAATAGAGAAAAACACAAAAATGGTAGGTCGAACGCACCACCACCACAGTCGCCGTAGGCGCTGTCTCCACTGCGAGTTCTGGCACGGTTAGGCCCCCTCGCCTGCATTCCCTTCCTTTTGGCGACCCTCTGTCCATCCTATCACACACGGCAGTCGCTGCTGCGGAACTCCCTCTCTCCCTTTTCCCTCTTGGCCTCTCTTTCTTTGTCCCTGGTTCTCACTACAAGAAAAACTGTTTTTTCCGGCCAGGACTTTCCGGCGGATTTATTTCCGCCGAAACATTTCCGGCGGATATTAGGACTTACCGGCGGGTTTTATCCGCCGAAACATTACCGGCGGATTTGTTGGATTTTCCGGCGGATTTGGGGCGACGAAATTTTTTTTTGTTTAAAAAACATATCCACCGGTAAGGTCTTTTCCGGCGGATTTTTTGAAAAAAGCGCAGGATAAATCCACCGGAAACCCTTGAAAATCCGCCGGAAATCCCCCAATCCACCGGAAATCCCCGAAATCCGTCGGTAAATGACATTTCCCGCGGATTCTGCCTTTTGACCGTTTTACTTCGTTTCTTCTATATAAATCCCTTCTCCAGATGCTGTGTTTGATATGTTCGGTTGCAGGTATGATCCAATTCGTTACCCTCATTGAACGAAATGCTTGGAGGATTTCCATTCCAAATGATATTTGGAGACTAGAGTTGCCTGGTGACTTTTATTTTGTTTTGGAAGTTGGCCCTTGTATTCGTGGTCTCAACAACAGGCGCTAAGGCAACATCCTTACTGATACGCATGCCATCTGCCAAGCGTATGGGGGTGTTGAGAGTGTGGAAGCCTCGTTAACATACTATCAGACGGGAGCTTCAAGGTCGCCACGAGTGATGCTGGATCCGGCTCTGTTGTTACCTAGTTGTAGTTTTTTTACTGTTATTTTGTTTATCAATAATTGTAATTGAACGTCACTAATTTAGTAATGAATAAATATTGGGTTGATTATTTTTTGGTTTACAGTACCGTTTAAATTAAACAACAATTTTATTATTAAAAAGCGCCACCGTACATAAAACTCGAAATACACGAAAACGATAAAATGACAGAAACTACTGAGCTGGTGGAGTTAAACGACGGAGGATCTCAGCGACGGTCCGTGTGGTTTCCACGTACAAATGCAGATAACCCTTCCATTTAAACAGGACATAAATGGACATCATTGCTTAGACGTCATCGTCGTTCTTGACATCCATTGTAGACCAGTGCACACGTCCATCAGACCAATCTGGTTTCTGATAAACTATACGAGTTATCTCTCGCTCGTCTCCCTCCACTTGCACCTTACCCAGTAGTTTATCTTTTAGGGCAGCGAATGTTATGTTGTGTTTAAGCCTACACTGCATTGTCTCTCGCCCCTCGAAACAGACACCATCAACTTTGTTGGTGATGATGCCCTGATGATGAATGATAGTGAGGGAAGAATCCTCTGAGAATTGTGTTAGGGGCATTTTTTTTTGTGTGTATACGATTTGGTGGAGAAGAAGCAGAGAAGGGGGTTAGGGTTTTTGTGAAGTAGAAGGGAAAGCTGAAGCCAAATTTATAATAGGCGTGGGGAAACATGAGCCGTTGATCAAAATTTTAGATCACAAATTTGAGCCGTTTATTTTTAGGTATTTCCGGCGGATTTGGGTCTACGAAAAAATCTGCCGGAAATACCTAAAATCCGCCGGAAACGCCATTTTCGGCGGATTTTTTTAAAAAGAGAGGGAGTTTTGATTTTTGAAAATCCGCCGGAAATACCATAATCCGCCGGAAATCCCCTAAATCTGCCGCAAAATGACATTTCCGGCGGATTATGCCTTTTGACCGTTTGACTTCGTTTCTTCTATATAAATCCTTCTCGATTCTCCACTTCTTCTTCACACCTCTACCAAAACTATCATTCTCTCTACTAAATCTCTTCTTGAAATTCCTTTCTTCCTCTCTTTGGCAAATTTCTTCGATCTAAGGTATGTTTGTAACATGAGTTAATAGTTTTAGTTTTTGAATTATTTTATAATATGAGTTTGTTACTAATTGTGGTGTTGTTTGTTTAGGTATTGTTTGAGTTTGCGTTCCATATTTTTCCTCTTTGTTCGAGTTGGGGATACGCTTCAACTCAGAGCCTTCTCTTCACTACGGTTAGTTATCAAAGTAATGTTATTAATATATCAATATATATATATATATATATGAATTTTTTATTTTTAGTGTCTAAAAAATTTTTACCAACTTTTGGTCACCGTAAAATTTGGATTTTTTCTTTTAGTCCTTGTTACAAATTTTGTTTGCAATAATAATACAAAATAATTTATATTGAAAAAAGTTATTTATTAAGTTCACTTATAAATTTTATTAACAGATATTGTCTCATAAAAATTTAAATTTAAAATTAAATTTGTAATTATTATTTATAAAGTTTAAATTATTAATATATAACATTATCTAAAAATTCATTGTGTTGCTGGTAATTGATAGTTTATTGATATATCAAAATAAAGTAATTAATATATCAATATATATCAAAATATAAAGTAATTGATAGTTTATTTGATAGTTTATTTAATTTACGTTGTAGTGTAGTACATAGATCTTGAAATTATGGATCGTAGTTGGATGTATGATCGATTGTTTCCTGGAAGATCCGGTTTAAAGCGACGTTTTGTAGAAGGAGTAGAAGAGTTTATTTTTTGTGCTAAGCGTCATGAAGAATTTGCGCGACAAGGCGGAATTAGATGTCCGTGCTTGAAATGTTCGTTTCGAGTTATAAAAAAAGAAGAAGAAGTTAGAGTTGATTTGTACAATAATGGGTTTAGGCCAAATTATTGGATATGGAGTCGTCACGGGGAAGTAAGACCAGGGGTAGCCGCAGTTCCTGCGGTTAATGTTCCGGTTGAAGTAGTAGCTCCCACATCAAGTAGTTATCCAGCGACTACGACATCTGGAGGCCAAATTGTACAACCGACGTTAGATGTTTATCAGGGAATGATATCTGACGTTGTTGGAGTAAATTTGGATTTTGAAGAACCGGAATATGATGCTGAAGAAGTTCCAAATGAGGAAGCTCAAAGGTTTTACATGTATTTGAGTGAGACAAATAAACCATTATTTGAAGGATCTAAAGACTCAAAATTATCAATATGTGTTCGGTTGTTGGGTCTTAAGTCTCAATTTAATGTTGCTGAGTTGTGCATGGAATATATGACCAAAATGATGTTGGATGCAACCCCCATTAGAGGGCTTTTGCCGGAAAGTTATTATGAAGCTAAAAGACTGGTATCGAAGCTTGGCTTAAAATCTAAAAGAATTGATTGTTGTGTGTAACACCCCTTTTCTACCCTTAATTTGTTTGTAAAAATCAGAGTTCAAAATCGCTTTCATCGCAAGGAATGTTACACATACTTCGAATAAAACATCGTACTTCAAAAAAACAGTTCAACGTCAATAAATGTGCAATACGTAGCACGCCCCCATTGGGGAAAAACTCAAGCATCAGTCATCGTCACCACAACCTTAACATCAATGAAACCAACTACGCAGCGGAAAGTAAAATAAAGAGAAACCATCAAATAACATATAACAACTAAAATGGTCTTAAAAACATCGAGTTCGTTTCCCCCCTGAGTGCTACGTATCAGAGCATGACGACCCGACTCAAATTAGTGAAGATACCTAGGTCTTCACTTGTGATCACCTGCACGTTACCGCATAGGGGTAACATTCAAACAGAAGGGTGAGTCCAATTCAATCCATATAATAAATCATATGATAAGCAATAAGTTAAAGTCACAGCACTAGAGTAACCACATCACAGTCATCAATTACGTCGATACAACAACTCATCACGATGTCATGTAACTATATGAAATGCAACCCACTCGCGGGCATATGCATGAGGTACCTTTCATCATCGTCGCTTAGCCTTTATGGCCTCATCGTCGCTTAGCCTTTATGGCCTCATCGTCGCTGGGTTCATGCACATGGAATACATGAGACACTATGACATGCACCACACACAAACACACAATCACAGTCAACTATGTGGCCCGTCACTTACCAATTTGCCAAATAAGAGGCACAACACCTGTCAGTTTATAATTACATACAACGTCGCTATATTTCATCGTCACTTATTATCATCGTCACTTAGCCTTTATGGCCTCATCGTCGCTTATCCATAAACGTCATCAAACAGACAATGGCCACTAAGGGCAAAACAGTCATTTGCACATCATCATCAATAATATTAGCCACTAAGGGCAAAAACGTCATTTAACTAGCCACTAAGGGCATCATCGTCATAATCATCCATTTTGACACTAAAGCGTTAAAACTGTTGGTTATACCCAAAAAGGATTTTTAAAGGACTCAATATGGCTTTACCTCGTCACTGTAATGACCACCGGGGACAGCCACTTGGGCGCCCAGAAACCACCAGAAAATAATAAGTTTTTATTTTAAAAATAAGACACGCAGGTAGACAACCGAAAAAGCTTCCCAACACGTTTTCAAACGTTCAAAACGGATGCCCGAGTCAAAAGATATAGCGAAAATGGTTTTTATAAAAATTTGGGAACATCCTGAAAATGGCGCCCTGGCACTGGGCGCCTAAGACACAAACTTAGACATCGCAGGCAACACAGGCAACACGCACACACACAAGCACAGCGCCCTTGGCTCCCAGCGCCTGGCAACACGCAACACGCACACACACACGCTGGCGCACATAAGCAACACCCACCGAGACAACTCCAAAATGACACGTGCAAAAATAAAACCACTCGAGCCAAAATGTTTAAAATTGAATTTGGGCTCGCAAATGCAAAAGATGGCACGGTAAAATATGCCCAGAATTCGAAGTTTCACCCAAAACACCCCATATGCGCACACAAGCAACACCCACCGAGACAACTCCAGAATGACACGTGCAAAAATAAAACTACTCGAGCCAAAATGTTTAAAATTGAATTTGGGCACGCAAATGCAAAAGATGGCACGTTAAAATATGCCCAGAATTCGAAGTTTCACCCAAAACACCCCATATGCGCACACAAGCAACACCCACCGAGACAACTCCAGAATGACACGTGCAAAAATAAAACTACTCGAGCCAAAATGTTTAAAATTGAATTTGGGCACGCAAATGCAAAAGATGGCACGGTAAAATATGCCCAGAATTCGAAGTTTCACCCAAAACACCCCATATGCGCACACAAGCAACACCCACCCAGACAACTCCAAAATGACACGTGCAAAAATAAAACCACTCGAGCCAAAATGTTTAAAATTGAATTTGGGCACGCAAATGCAAAAGATGGCACGGTAAAATATGCCCAGAATTCGAAGTTTCACCCAAAACACCCCATATGCGCACACAACACACACGCACACGCACACACAATGGAACATGCGCCCAGCCATGGGGCGCCAAATCCTGCACAAAATCCAGCAACACAAAATCAAACATATGGCGCCCTAGGCGCCCATAACATCAACCAAAGGGATTTTCAGCCACCAATCATGAAGATCACGCATAAATTATCAACAAAAACACGATATCACATACACATTCATGATCATGGATAGATCTAGGCTAACCCTACCCCAAAACCTATCATAAACATCTATTATATAGAAAGATAGAACTCCCCTTACCTTGGATTTGAAGAACAGGAGCCCTCGAGACAGTCACGAACAAAACCACAGCAACAAAATCACGTCCTTCTTCCTCCTTGAGCTTCGCGACCTTCTCCTCTTCTTTCTCCTCTCTCCACGGTGCTCTCACTCTCTCTATTCTCTTCTCACAATTCACAATTGCCAACACAAAACCCCAACCCCACTTGACCTAGCCACTTCGCATAGCTTATGGATCTTGGGCTTTGGCTTTTCACTTAAGCCCAAGTTCATTCAAGTGGCGCCTCCTTTTCCTAATACCACCAACATAAAATTAATATAATTTTAATTAATTAAATTATATCCAACTAATTAAAATAAATTCCTAAATACTTAATTAAATAAATAAATTAAATATTTAGGGTGTTACAACTCTCCCCCACTTAGAATATTTCGTCCTCGAAATTTACCTGATCGAACAACTCTGGGTAGGACTCCCGCATCTTGCCTTCTAGCTCCCAAGTCATACTCTCACCGGCAGCTCCTAGCCAAACCACTTTCACCAATGCAATCTCTTTGCCTCTAAGTGCTTTTACTTCACGATCCTCAATCCGTACGGGCATCGTCTCCACAGTGAGATTATCCCGCACCTCTACATCATCCATATGGATCACACGAGATGGATCCGAAACATACTTCCGAAGTTGCGACACATGAAACACGTCGTGCAAATTCGAAAGATTTGGCGGTAACGCCACCCTATAAGCCACATTTCCGATTCTCTCAGAAGTCTGATAAGGACCAACAAAGCGAGGAGTGAGCTTCTTCGACTTCAACGCTCGACCAAAACCGGTAATAGGAGAAACCCTCAAGAACACATGCTCACCCTCCTAAAACTCTAAATCTTTCCTCCGCTTGTCATGATAACTCTTCTGACGACTCTGCGAAGCCTTCATCTTTTCACGGATCATCTTGATTTTCTCTGTAGTCTCCCGGACAATCTCCGGTCCCAACACTACACTCTCCCCCGACTCATACCAACACAACGGCGTCCTACACTTTCGACCATACAATGCTTCAAACGGTGCCATCCCGATACTGGAATGGTAACTGTTGTTATAGGTAAACTCAATCAACGCAAGGTAGGAATCCAATGAACCCCTTTGTTCCAAGACACAAGCTCTCAACAAATCTTCTAACGACTGAATTGTCCTCTCTGACTGACCATCTGTCTGAGGATGATATGCCGAACTCATTTTCAACTTTGAACCCAATTCCTTCTGCAAACCCGTCCAAAACTCAGAAGTGAACCTCGGATCCCTATCTGACACAATACTCTTCGGAACACCGTGCAACTTCACAATTTCTTTGACATAGACCTCTGCCAACCTCGACACCGGATAAGTGACATTAATAGGAATAAAGTGAGCAGACTTCGTTAACCTATCAACGATCACCCAAATAGCGTCATGACCCCTAACTGTATTCGGCAATCCCACAAAGTCCATCGCAATGCTATCCCACTTCCACTCTGGAACTTCCAACGGTTGCATCAACCCAGCAGGCTTCTGATGCTCAACCTTCGACTTCTGACAGGTCAAACAGGCATACACAAACTGTGCCACATCTCTCTTCATACCATACAACCAAAACATCTTTTTCAGATCTTGATACATTTTCGTTGCTCCAGGATGGATACTCAACTTGCTACGGTGACCCTCCTCCAAAATTGCCTTTCTCATCTACGCATCATCCGGAACACAGATCCTACCCCGGAACCTCAACACACCACGAGAATCCAATTTGAAATCTTCATCTTCAGATTGACCAACCCCATTCATTAAATCTACTAACTTGACATCTGACTTCTGAGTCTCTCCACTACAAGAATTATTGGTTTTTCCGGCCAGGAGTTTCCGGCGGATATAGATCCGCCGCAAAGTTACCGGCGGAATCTACGAATTTCCGGCGGAATTTATCCGCCTCAAAGTTACCGGCGGAAAAATTGACATTTGCGGCGGATTAAAATTCGTCTTGGCTTTTGCGGCGGATTTAACGGTTCTTGCGGCGGATTTGGGTTCACAATTTTTTTTTTACGAGATTTTAATTAATCGCCGCAAATGCACCTCCGTCCGCCGCAAATCCCTTATGTCCGCCGCAAATCCCTTAAATCCGCCGGTAACTGCCGTTTCCGGCGGATCTTGCCTTTTGACCGTTTGACTTCGTTTCTCCTATATAAACCCCTTCTCCCCTTCTTCTTTTTTCACACCTCTACCAATACTCTCATTCTCTTGATACGGCACTCGATCTCTTAATACGGCACTCTCTTGAGCATTGTCGGCAGCGGGGTTCCAATAGAGTGGCGTACGTCTCCATTTTTTTGTAAAAAACTTTCCACATTGTCATGAAGACCCCTTCATCTTTTTCGTTAAAAGTAACCCCTTTATCAGCATAAAGTTCATCCTCATTATTTTCACCACAAGAGACATATACGCTCATCAAACGCTCGGTATCATCCTCCAACTTAACAACCCGTCCTTGCAGTTCCTCAAGCTTTCTATTTAGAGATTCAATCATCTTTTCAAAAGATGGTTTCTTGTGAAACTTTCTATTTTGAAAATATGGTTAAATCTCTAAATAGAAAGTTTGAGGAACTGCAAGGACGGGCTGTTAAGTTGAAGGATGATACCGAGCGTTTGATTAACGTATATGTCACTTGTGGTGAAATAATGAGGAGGAGCTTTTTGCTGATAAATGGGTTACTTTTAACGAAAAAGATGAAGGGGTGTTCACGACAATGTGGAAATTTCTTTACAAAGAAATGGAGACATACGCCTCTGTAATGGAGCTGCTGCCGACAATGCTCAAGAGAGTGTCATATCAAGATAATGGCGTAGGTCTCCGTTTAGGGGTAGCAGACATTAAATATATATTTTACTGTTTTTCCCAATTTTTATTGCTTTAGATTATTTTATTTTTTTGTTTAAAATATTTTATTAATTGTATGTATATTTTTTTGGTGACAATATTTTACTGCTTTTCCCAATTTTTATTTTTTTAAATTAAAAATTAATTAGTTATTGGATTTTATTTTTTTATCAATAATTAAAAAAATTAATAAAATAATATATATTTTTAATTAAAACGATTTTTTTAAAAAAATAAAATTTATTTTTTAAAAATAATAATAATTTTTTAAAAAAATAATAATTTTTTTTAAAAAATAATAATAATTTTTTAAAAAAAATAATAATTTTTTTTTAAAAAAAAATGGTACTTTGCGGCGGATTTGTGTTATTTGCGGCGGATGTTGAGCATTTGCGGCGGATCTTTGCGGCGGATTATAGCTTTTGCGGCGGATTATTTTGTGTTTTTAAAAAAAAAGGCGCGGTATTTTGATTTGAATATCCGCCGCAAAATACCACGAATCCGCCGCAAATCTTCGTAATTAAAAAACCCGCGGATTTTAAATTTCAAAATCCGCCGCAAACCTCCAGAATCCGCTGCAAAGTACCCAAAAAAAAACCCGCGGATATTGAATTTTAAAATCCGCCGCAAACCTCCAGAATCCGCCGAAAATCCCTTTTGACCGTTGGGCTGCTTTTTCCTATATATACCCATTCCCCACTTCTCATTCTTCACACTTCTAACAATCCTCCCATTCTCTTCTTAAAATTTCTCTTTTACTCTCTCCCAAATTCTCTCCTTTTCTACTAAATCTGTTTTTGAAGTGTAGCGCTTCCTCCCTACGAATTGTCTTCTGCTCTTATTGGGAAATTTCTTCAAGGTATGTTTTTGATATTAGTTAATAGTTTTAGTTTTTAATTTTTTTTTTAATATTCCTTTTTAAATTATTTTATAATAATATGAATTTGTTACTAATTGTGTTGTTTTTTTTGTTTAGGATAAGCTTCAAGCCAGAGCCTTCTCTTCACTACGGTTAGTTGTTAAAGTAATTAATAAAATATTACTTACTTCACTATTTTTAGTAAAATTTTGTTTAGTATTTTGTTTGCAATAATAATACAAATTAATTTATATTGAAAAAACTTATTTATTAAGTTCACTTATAAATTTTATTAACATATATTGTCTTATAAAAATTGAAATTTAAAATTAAATTTGGAATTATTATTTATAATGTTTAAATTATTTGTATAAAACATTATTAAAAAATTAATTCTGTTGCTTGTAATTAATTGGTAGTTATTGAAATATCAAAATAAAATGAGTAATATATAAATATATATATATCAAAATATGAAGTAATTGATAGTTTATTTTATTTATATTGTAGTGTAGTATACGTATAGTTCTTGAAATTGGATCGTAGTTGGATGTATGATCGATTGTATCCTGGAAGAACTGGTGTAAAACGACGTTTTGTAGAAGGAGTAGAAGAGTTTATTTTTTGTGCTAAGTACATTGATCATGAAGAATTTGGGCGACAAGGCGGTATTAGATGTCCGTGCTTGAAATGTTCATTTCGAGCTATAAAAAATGAACATGAAGTTAGACTTCATTTGTACAATAATGGGTTTAGGCCAAATTATTGGACATGGAGTCGTCACGGGGAAGGAGCGCCAGGGGTAGCTGCAGTTCCTGCGGTTAATGTTCCGGTTGAAGTAGTAGATCACACATCAAGTAGTTATCCAGTGACTACGACATCTGAAGGATGGGGAATACAACCGTTAGATGTTTATCAGGGAATGATATCTGACGCTGTTGGAGTAAATTTGGATTTTGAAGAACCAGATGCTGACGAAGTTCCAAATGAGGAAGCTCAAAGGTTTTACATGTATTTGAGTGAGACAAATAAACCCATATTTGAAGGATCTACAGACTCAAAATTATCAATGTGTGTTCGGTTGTTGGGTCTTAAGTCTCAATTTAATGTTGCTGAGTTGTGCATGGAATATATGACCAAAACGATGTTGGATGCAACCCCCATTAGAGGGAGTTTACCGCAAAGTTATTATGAAGCTAAAAGAGTGGTATCGAAGCTTGGCTTAAAATCTAAAAGGATTGATTGTTGTGTGTCTGGTTGCATGCTCTATTATAACAATGAGTTTGGCATAAATGATGGAGAGTTGTCGGAATGCAAGTTGTGTGGACAACCACGCAATCGTGTCAGTAGATCAGGGATGAGCAGAGGCAAACCGGTTCCACGAAAATCAATGTTCTATCTGCCTCTTATTCCAAGGCTACAGAGGATGTTTACTTCAATGGAGACCGCAGGTAAAATGACATGGCACCATCAAAATAGAAATAATTCTGGTGAATTACGTCATCCATCTGATGGTGAAGCTTAGAAGCATTTTGATCGTGTTCATCCAGATTTTGCCAGTGATCCGCGCAATGTTCGGCTTGGTTTATGCTCTGATGGTTTCACACCATATATTCAAGCCTCGGCAACACCGTATTCATGTTGGCCAGTTATTGTTACCCCATACAACATTCCTCCAGAAATGTGTATGTCCAAACCATACATGTTTTTAAATTCTATTATTCCAGGGCCAAGTAATCCAACAGCTGGTATTGACATCTATTTGCAACCTTTGATTGATGACCTAAAAAGGTTGTGGAATGGTGTTTTAACTTATGATGTGGCACGCAAACAAAATTTTGTGATGAGGGCGGCTTTGATGTGGACCATAAATGACTTCCCTGCCTATGGAATGTTGTCTGGATGGGGGACACATGGTAAGATGGCGTGTCCGATTTGCATGGTTGACACAAAGGCTTTTAGTCTTAAATACGGAGGAAAAGTTTCATGGTTTGACTCGCACCGTAGGTTCTTACCTATGGATCACCCATTTAGAAAGCAGAAATATGCGTTCATCAAGGGAAATGTTGAAACAGCTGGACCTCCTCGTCAGTTGACACCAGAGGAAGTTTGGAATAATGTTAGGGATATCCCTCCTGTGGAAGTCGTAGCCGGTGTTGTTTCTCGTCCAGATGTCTATGGAGAATGGCACAATTGGACAAAAAAAAGTATTTTTTGGGAACTTCCCTATTGGAAAGATAATATATTGAGACACAATCTCGATGTCATGCATATAGAGAAGAATTTTTTTGACAACATATTTAACACTGTCATGAACGTGAAAGGCAAAACGAAAGACAATGAGAAAGCTAGGAAGGATATAGATCATTTCTGTAGACGAAAGGATTTGTTTTTGGTTGAGCAAGGTACTAGGATTTTGAAACCCAAAGCCAATTATACTTTATCTACCGAACAAGCGAAAGCAGTTTATCAGTGGATAAAAGAGTTGAAAATGCCAGACGGTTATTCTTCCAATTTATCTAGATGTGCGGATGTGGATAATGGGAGGTTGCATGGGATGAAGAGTCATGATTGTCACGTATTCATGGAGTGCTTACTTCCTATCGCTTTTAGTTCGTTGCCAACACACGTTTTGAATCCGCTCATTGAAATAAGTCAATACTTTAAGAATTTGTGTTCTGCAAAGCTAAAAGCTGATGATCTTTCAAAAATGGAACAAGACATCCCACTTATCTTATGCAAGTTGGAGAGAGTATTTCCACCTGGTTTCTTTGATTCTATGGAGCATCTACCGGTGCATCTCGCATATGAAGCTAAACTTGGCGGACCTGTCCAATACAGATGGATGTATCCGTTTGAAAGGTCAGCTAATTTTTATAATATAAGAAACAAGTTTAAATTAAAATATTATATGACTATTAATATATTAATATCATATTCTCTAGGTTCATGGGTGATTCAAAAAGATCGGTGAAAAACAAAGCTAGAGTTGAAGGATCGATATGTTCTTCTTACCTACACCGTGAAACAACACATTTTTGTTCTCATTATTTCAAGAATCAGTTTGCTCCTGGAAGCAGTCGAAATGAAGTGGATACTGAATGGCGACATCCTTTGGCTTTGTCTGTCTTTTGTCTACCCGGTCGTCCATCTGGGAAGGAGTCAACTCACTGGCTAACAGATGAAGAGTTAAGTTCAGCACATGTTCATGTGTTGATAAACTGTACTGAGGTGCAACCATTTATTGAGTATGTTCCTCAACATTAACAATCGATCTTAATTAGTTAATATAGTAGACAAGTGTAACAATTAAATTATTTCTTTTTAGGGAGTTCTTGTCATCAGAGGCAGTACGTGAAGACCAATCTTCTGCTCATATTCATGCGCATTTTCCAATGTGGTTTAGTCAATATGTGTATTCCCTCCCGCCAAATCCTACCAACCAACACTTGAGGAACATATCAGACGGTCCTCGAAGATGTGTTAAAGAATGACACACATACTTTGTCAATGGATACAAATTTCACACCAATGAATGGACACAGGGCAAAGAGACAGTCAATAGTGGAGTGTGCATGAAGGGGGTCACTGGAGGAGGTGAAGATGATTTTTATGGTGTGGTTCAACACATATATGAACTTCAGTACCCCCATCTAGATTTTAGTCCAAAGGTAGTGGTTTTTTATTGTAATTGGTTTGATCCGTCTGCTCGAGGAACAAAGGTGAATCCAAAGTCAAATACAGTGGACATTAAAATGAATGGTAGATATCGACCGTATGATCCGTTCGTCATTGCACAAAATGTGAGACAAGTCTATTATGTCCCTTATCCATCAATGCGGACTGATAGGCGTGGTTGGTGTGTCGCAATTAAAACAAAACCAAGAGGTCGCATTGATCAGACAAATGATGACACGGTGGAAGATATTATGCCATATCAAATGGAAGAGATGTCTAATGTAAATGAAGTGATTCAAGTTGAACCCATTGTTCGTTTATGTGATGAGCCAAACACCGGCGATGAAGTTGTTGATGACGAAGATGCTGATGGTGATGATGCAACAGACCACATTGGTGTATCAAGAATTCACTCCTCTGATGATGATGATTTTGAGAATGAATGGGATTCAAATTAGAATGAATGTAATTTATGTTTCAACAATTCTATTTTTAATGAAGATGTTATTTTTAATGAAGGATGTTATTTGTTTGAGAATGAATGGGATTCAAATTATTTATTTTAATGCATGAGTTTTGTATATGTTTATATATGTTAACCTTGTTTAGTATATGTTTGTTTTGTTTAAATGTATATGTTTAGCTAGATCTATACTGATATGGCATCTCATGATGACTCGGGATCCGATCATGACGGCGCATATGTTCCTCCTCCACCTCCCGATGCCGCCAGCACTAGCAGGCGGAAGACATCTACTCGCCTAGGGCGCCGTACTCAGCCTGCGCGTGTTGTTGTTACTACTGGCGGATATTTGCCACCACCTGTGTCTGAGGATGGTGCTAGTACTAGTACTGCAGGGGGCCCATCGATTCCTGTTGGTACTGAGGGCTTATCCCCGACACATGTTGATGCGGATGGGGTACGCACATTCATTGATGGGACTGAGGTGATTAGGGTTACACCTGATGGGCGTATCATATTGCAGATTGTTGGCGATTCGTAAGTCTATATATATATATATATATATATATATATATATCTATATTATTATTTATTAATTTATTTTTGTTGCCATTTATATATATATATATATAACTTATATTTGGTGTAACAAAATTCATCTTTTTTTAATGCAGTTTTATTCCTTCGAAGGCTTCAGCTACCGCCATCACAAAAACAATCAAGGAGAATTTTACCAAGAGCTGGAAGAACTGGACGGAAGTTAGAAAAGATAAGGATGCAAATAAGAAGATGTTAAGATCATTTTTGGTAAGTTATTCGATTCTACGAAATAATTAATTTGGTGTATTATCTTTTATATTGACTTGATTAATTAATTAATTATTGCCTTATAATTAACAACATTATTGTAAATTTCTTAAATAGGAAAAATGTACATGGTATCCAGGGGAGCAAGACGCAGTTGAGAGAGTGTTCCATAAGAGATGTTCTCATCCCTATTCTGAATTGATGCGGAGGGCGCGCAATACGCGTACGAAGCCATCTTATATGGGAGACTCAACTTGGGCTGAGTTTAATGAGTATTGGGAGAAAGATGAAGGATTTAAAAATTATTGTGAGAAAGCCAAGAAGAACCGTGCTTCTGAAAAAGGTGGCTGCACACACACGGGGGGGAGTGTTAATACTGCAACGCATTACATACGTTTGGTAAATTTATTACTTAATTTATTACTTGATTAATTAATTAATTATTTATAATAATTAACTAGTCATTTTCAATATGTGTATTTAATTAATAATATATATATTTATGTACGTATATATATATATATATATATATATATATATATATATATATATATATAGGTGGAGAGGGAACAAAGGCCAATCACTTTGCCTGAGTTGCATGCCACATGCATATGGTGGAGGAGACTGGTGAGTACGTTACAGATCGGGCGAGGCGTATTCAGGTAAAACTACTTTTACAATTATATATATTAATTAATGTTTATTATTTATATTAATAATTAGTTATTTATTTGTTGGGTTATTTTTTCAGGAGAGCTTCGAGGGTGGGATGGCTGAGTACCATCAGTCACAACAGGGCAGTGGGGCAGCTGTCGATCCAGTGGAGGAGGCTAGAGTAGCTCGTGATGTTTGGGAGAGAGCAGTTGGTCCCCAAAAGACTAATCGTCTTGTAGGATCAGGTGGTATTGGACCGGCTGCTTTTCGAACAAGCATTATTCCGAGTCTATCAGATTCACATTCTGGATCCTCGACTGGTCGCAATTATGTTCCCAATGCTGGTGAGTTGAATGAGGTTAGGCAATTGACGCAGCAACTGAGCGAGGCTCAGCGTCAGATTGTCGAGCGGCAGCAGCAAAGCGATCGGGAAATTCAGGCGATTCGGGATCGAAGTGAGCGGGAAATTCAGGCGATTCGGGAGCAGGCTAGGGTAGCTGAGGAGCGCATGGAGGAGCGCTTTAAGTTCTTGCAGGATCAGATGGTGTCTAGCTCGAGGCCATCCTCATCAGCATCCTACTCGCCGCCTGCCACAGCAGCAGTACTACCAGCAGCAGTATGCACCCCAGTATCCCCCGCCGTATGCATCCCAATATCCCCCGCAATATACACCGCAGTATGCGCCGCCATTCCAGCCATACCAGCAGCAACATCAGTCACCCCGCCAGCCATACCAGCAGCCCCAACATCAGTCACCCCTGATCCAGCCAAACCAGCAGTACCCCCTAGCAGCGGTAACCCCCGCTGGACATTGATCTTAATGTCCAAATGTCATCGCTCAGTGCTTTACTTCAAGATGATACATATTATAATAATGTTGATGACATTGACCGGCAGGCACCCCAGTAGCTTTAGATTATTTTATTTATTTGTCTGGATATTTTATTAATTGTCTGGATATTTTATTAATTGTATGGATATTTTTACTGCTTTTCCCAATTTTTATTTTTTTAAATTAAAAATTAATTAGTTATTGGATTTTATTTTTTTATCAATAATTAAAAAAATTAATAAAATAATATATATTTTTAAATAAAACGATTTTTTTAAAAAAATAAAATTTATTTTTTAAAAATAATAATAATTTTTTTTAAAAAAATGGTACTTTGCGGCGGATTTGTGTCGTTTGCGGCGGAATTTTAAATAAAACGTTTTTTTAAAAAAATTATATTCATTTTTTTTAAATAAAACGGGTGTTTTGCGGCGGATAAGGGGTACTTTGCGGCAGATAATTTGCGGCGGATATTGGGTACTTTCCGGCGGATATATTGCGTCAAAAATTTGTCCCCTTTTCCGGCGGATTATCCGCCGCAAATTTGCGTTGGATTTTGCGGCGCCACTAAATCCGCCGCAAACTTGCGGCGGATAATCCGCCGCCGAAAAACTTCCGCCGCAAAGTCCAAATATGCGCCGCAAATTTGGCTTTTGCGGCGGATTTCGCCCGCCGCAAGGTCCAGCTTTTCTTGTAGTGCTCTGATGCTGCCCAGAAAGTCATTATCGATCTTTAGCATTCCCAGCTTGACACTACGAGGTGTCATTCTACAAACCAAACTCAAATCTCGGAATTCGTCAATCAACTCAAATTCTTTCACCATCATTGCCGACATATGCAAAGACTTCCGGCTTAAAGAATCAGCCACGACATTGGCTTTGCCGGGATGATAATTCAAACCGAAGTCGTAATCCTTCAAGAGCTCCAACCACCGACGCTTGTCTCATATTCAACTCTTTCTGATCGAACAGATACTTCAGACTCTTATGATCACTGAACACCTCAAACCTCGAACCATAAAGATAGTGCCTCCAAATCTTAAGCACAAATACCACAGCAGCCAATTCCAAATCATGCGTAGGGTAGTTTTTCTCATGAACCCACAACTGCCTCGACGCATACGCAACGACTTTCCCATCTTGCATCAGCACACCACCAAGACCCATCTTCGAAGCGTCACAATATACAACAAACGGTTCCTCCGGATTAGGCAACGTCAAAACAGGAGACGTTGTCAATCTCTTTTTCAGCTCCATAAAACTTTCCTCACACCGAGCATCCCAAACGAAAACTTTACCCTTACAAGTCAACTGAGTCAACAGAAGGGCCAACTTGGAAAAACCCTCGATGAACCTCCTGTAGTACCCAGCCAAACCCAAAAAGCTTCTGATCTCTGTTGCGGACTTCGGAGCCTCCCACTCCAACACTGCTTCCACTTTTGCCGGATCAACCGCAATACCATTACCAGAAATCACGTGCCCAAGGAAACTCACCTCTTTCAGCCAGAACTCACACTTTGATAACTTAGCATACAACTTTTTCTCTTTCAGAACTTCCAATACTGACTTCAGGTGCTCAGCATGCTCTTCCTCCTGACTTAGAATAAACTAGAATGTCATCTATGAAGATCACCACAAACCGATCTAGGTAATTATGGAAAATACGATTCATATATTCCATAAATACACCAGGGTGCATTGGTCACACCTGAACGGCATCACCGAATACTCATAATGCCCATACCTTGTCCTGAACGCTGTCTTCTGAACATCTTCATCCTTCACTTTAATCTGATGATATCCGGACCTCAAATCAATTTTTGCTGAAAACACGGGCACCCACTAACTGATCCATCAAATCGTCGATCCTCGGAAGCGGATACTTGTTCTTGATAGTTACCTTATTCAACTGACGATAGTCCACACATAACCTCATACTCCCATCTTTCTTCTTTACCAACAATACCGGAGCTCCCCACGGTGATACACTCGGTCTCACAAACTTTTTCTCAAGCAATTCTTCGAGTTGCGTCTTCAACTCCGACAATTCCGACGCCGACATCCTGTACGGTGTCATAGACACAGGCCTCGTACCAGGTACAAGATCAATCGAAAACTCAACTTCCCTCTCCGGCGGCACACCCAGAATTTCGTCAGGAAAAACCTCAGGAAACTCGCGTACCACTTGCAGTTCTTCAATAACAGCCTGACTCTCAGCAGACAACGATGCCATCAACGAAAATAGCTGAACTCCTTCTTTCCTCAACTTCTTCAACTGACTAGCGGATACCAAAACAGAATCTTCTTCCTCGAAACTAACCGACTTGCTACGACAGTTGATATGGACGTGGTTATTCTCTAACCAGTCCATGCCCAAGATTACATCCAGACCTCTCAACGGCAAGCAAACAAAATTCACAACAAAGTCCCTACCGAAGATCGACACGGGACACTGAGAACACACCTGGGAAGTAATCACTGACCCCTTCGCAGGAGTATCGACAACCATATCCCCATACATAGCAGATAAAACAAGACCCAATCTTTTACAACAATGAACAGATATAAAGCAATGGGTAGCACCAGTATCAATAAGAGATTTCAGAGAAGTACCGTTAATGAAACACGTACCTCTAATAAGACCATCTTTCTCATCAGGCTCCTCTCCTGCCAGTGCGAACACTTTCCCACTAGACCTTTCTTTCTTCGGCTTTGTACATTTTGCACTGATATGCCCAGACTCACCACAGTTGAAACACACCACATCCTTGACCTTACACTCGGCCGCCATATGACCCTTTTTACCACAACGGTAGCAAACTCTCTCATCAGACCTGCATGTAGTACTCTTGTGGCCAAGTTTGCCACACTTACAACAGACAATGCTAGCAGGAGCATCTCCCCCACTAGTCTTCTTACCTCCAGCAGCCCTCTGATAACTCTTACCCGCAGGAACCTCATACGGCTTGCTTCGACTGGGAAACTTACCCTTTTTCTCAGACACAGCTTTGTAATGTGCAGTACTGTCCTCCTCGAAGATCCTACAACTATCAACCAGATCAGCGAACACACGGATCTTCTGGTAACCAATGGCCTTTTTGATATCAGGCCTCAAACCATTCTCGAACTTGATGCATTCCGAAAACTCAGTTGTAGCCTCACTATAGTGCGGATAGAATTTTGCCAATTCCACAAACTTCGCCGCATATGCAGTCACAGACATACCACCCCGCTTCAGTTCCAGGAACTCTATCTCTTTCTTTCCTCGGACATCTTCAGGAAAATATTTTCTCAGAAATTCTCTGCTGAATACCTCCCAGGTAATCTCTTCCTGCACAGTCTCCAACCTCTGCCAAGTAGCCAACCACCAGTCGTCGGCCTCCTCAGCCAACATGTGAGTACCAAAACGGACCTTCTGCTCAACAGTGCAGTCCATCACCCTGAAAATCCTCTCGATCTCTTTCAACCAAGCCATAGCACCATCTGGATCATATTTGCCCTTAAAAGTGGGCGGATTCTCTCTCTGGAAAGTAGTCAGACTCCGAAAACCAGCGTTCTCCCCAGCATTTGGCTGATTCTGCACAGCCTGAGCCATAGCTTGCAGCACAGCAGCAAGAGCAGCATCGTTTCTCCCAGCCATTTCAAATTATCACTGCAGCACAAACCAAAAATTCAGAACTAATCTAACAATTTCTTAATTGTCATAAGACACTATGACAGGACAACATTGGCCGGACAGACCGAACTGCTCTGATACCACTAATGTAACACCCCTTTTCTACCCTTAATTTGTTTGTAAAAATCAAAGTTCAAAATCGCTTTCATCGCAAGGAATGTTACACATACTTCGAATAAAACATCGTACTTCAAAAAAACAGTTCAACGTCAATAAATGTGCAATACGTAGCACGCCCCCATTGGGGAAAAACTCAAGCATCAGTCATCGTCACCACAACCTTAACATCAATGAAACCAACTACGCAGCGGAAAGTAAAATAAAGAGAAACCATCAAATAACATATAACAACTAAAATGGTCTTAAAAACATCGAGTTCGTTTCCCCCCTGAGTGCTACGTATCAGAGCATGACGACCCGACTCAAATTAGTGAAGATACCTAGGTCTTCACTCGTGATCACCTGCACGTTACCGCATATGGGTAATATTCAAACAGAAGGGTGAGTCCAATTCAATCCATATAATAAATCATATGATAAGCAATAAGTTAAAGTCACAGCACTAGAGTAACCACATCACAGTCATCAATTACGTCGATACAACAACTCATCACGATGTCATGTAACTATATGAAATGCAACCCACTCGCGGGCATATGCATGAGGTACCTTTCATCATCGTCGCTTAGCCTTTATGGCCTCATCGTCGCTTAGCCTTTATGGCCTCATCGTCGCTGGGTTCATGCACATGGAATACATGAGACACTATGACATGCACCACACACAAACACACAATCACAGTCAACTATGTGGCCCGTCACTTACCAATTTGCCAAATAAGAGGCACAGCACCTGTCAGTTTATAATTACATACAACAACGTCGCTATATTTCATCGTCACTTATTATCATCGTCGCTTAGCCTTTATGGCCTCATCGTCGCTTATCCATAAACGTCATCAAACAGACAATGGCCACTAAGGGGCAAAACAGTCATTTGCACATCATCATCAATAATATTAGCCACTAAGGGCAAAAACGTCATTTAACTAGCCACTAAGGGCATCATCGTCATAATCATCCATTTTGACACTAAAACGTTAAAACTGTTGGTTATACCCAAAAAGGATATTTAAAGGACTCAATATGGCTTTACCACGTCACTGTAATGACCACCGGGGACAGCCACTTGGGCGCCCAGAAACCACCAGAAAATAATAAGTTTTTATTTTAAAAATAAGACACGCAGGTAGAAAATCGAAAAAGCTTCCCAACACTTTTTTAAACGTTCAAAACGGATGCCCGAGTCAAAAGATATAGCGAAAATGGTTTTTATAAAAGTTTGGGAACATCCTGAAAATGGCGCCCAGTGCACTGGGCGCCTAAGACACAAACTTAGACATCGCAGGCAACACAAGCAACACGCACACACACAAGCACAGCGCCCTTGGCGCCCAGTGCTTGGCGCCTGGCGCCTGGCCCTCAGCGCCTGGCAACACGCAACACGCACACACACACGCTGGCGCACATAAGCAACACCCACCGAGACAACTCCAGAATGACACATGCAAAAATAAAACTACTCGAGCCAAAATGTTTAAAATTGAATTTGGGCACGCAAATGCAAAAGATGGCACGGTAAAATATGCCGAGAATTCGAAGTTTCACCCAAAACACCCCATATGCGCACACAAGCAACACCCACCGAGACAACTCCAGAATGACACGTGTAAAAATAAAACTACTCGAGCCAAAATGTTTAAAATTGAATTTGGGCACGCAAATGCAAAAGATGGCACGGTAAAATATGCCCAGAATTCGAAGTTTCACCCAAAACACCCCATATGCGCACACAAGCAACACCCACCGAGACAACTCCAAAATGACACGTGCAAAAATAAATCCACTCGAGCCAAAATGTTTAAAATTGAATTTGGGCACGCAAATGCAAAAGATGGCACGGTAAAATATGCCCAGAATTCGAAGTTTCACCCAAAACACCCCATATGCGCACACAACACACACGCACACGCACACACAATGGAACATGCGCCCAGCCATGGGGCGCCAAATCCTGCACAAAATCCAGCAACACAAAATCAAACATATGGCGCCCTAGGCGCCCATAACATCAACCAAAGGGATTTTCAGCCACCAATCACGAAGATCACGCATAAATCATCAACAAAAACACGATATCACATACACATTCATGATCATGGATAGATCTAGGCTAACCCTACCCTAAAACCTATCATAAACATCTATTATATAGAAAGATAGAACTCCCCTTACCTTGGATTTGAAGAATAGGAGCCCTCGAGACAGTCACGAACAAAACCACAACAACAAAATCACGTCCTTCTTCCTCCTTGAGCTTCGCGACCTTCTCCTCTTCTTTCTCCTCTCTCCACGGCGCTCTCACTCTCTCTATTCTCTTCTCACAATTCGCAATTGCCAACACAAAACCCCAACCCCACTTGACCTAGCCACTTCGCATAGCTTATGGATCTTGGGCTTGGGCTTTTCACTTAAGCCCAAGTTCATTCAAGTGGCGCCTCCTTTTCCTAATACCACCAACATAAAATTAATATAATTTTAATTAATTAAATTATATCCAATTAATTAAAATAAATTCCTAAATACTTAATTAAATAAATTAATTAAATATTTAGGGTGTTACATTGTGTGTCTGGTTGCATGCTCTATTATAACAATGAGTTTGGCATAAATGATGGAGAGTTGTCGGAATGCAAGTTATGTGGAGAGCCACGCTATCGTGTCAGTAGGAAAGGGATGAGCAGAGGCAAACCGGTTCCACGAAAAGCAATGTTCTATCTGCCGCTTATACCAAGGCAACAGAGGATGTTTACTTCAATGGAGACTGCGAGTAAAATGAGGTGGCACCATCAAAATAGAAATAATAATTCTGGTGAATTATGTCACCCATCTGATGGTGATGCTTGGAAGCATTTTGATCGTGTTCATCCAGATTTTGCTAGTGATCCACGCAATGTTCGGCTTGGTTTATGCTCTGATGGTTTCACACCATATATTCAAGCCTCGGCAACACCGTATTTATGTTGGCCAGTTATTGTTACCCCATACAACCTTCCTCCAGAAATGTGTATGTCTAAACCATACATGTTTTTAAATTCTATTATTCCAGGGCCAAGTAATCCAACAGCTGGTATTGACCTATATTTGCAACCTTTGATTGATGACCTAAAAAGGTTGTGGAATGGTGTTTTAACTTATGATGCAGCACGCAAACAAAATTTTGTGATGAGGGCGGCTTTGATGTGGACCATTAATGACTTCCCTGCCTATGGAATGTTGTCTGGATGGGACACACATGGTAAGATGGCGTGTCCGATTTGCATGGTTGACACAAAGGCTTTTAGTCTTAAATACGGAGGAAAAACTTCATGGTTTGACTCGCACCTGTAGGTTCTTAATTACCTATGGATCACCCATATAGAAAGCAGAAATATGCATTCATCAAGGGAAATGTTGAAACAGTTGGACCTCCTCGTAAGTTGACACCAGAGGAAGTTTGGAATAGTGTTAGGGAATATCCCTCCTGTGGAAGTCGTAGCGGGTGTTGTTTCTCGTTTAGATGGCTATGGACAATGGCACAATTGGACAAAAAAAAGTATTTTTTGGGAACTTCCCTATTGGAAAGATAATCTATTGAGACACAATCTCGATGTCATGCATATAGAGAAGAATTTTTTTGACAACATATTTAACACTGTCATGAACGTGAAAGGCAAAACGAAAGACAGTGAGAAAGCTAGGAAGGATATAGATCATTACTGTAGACGAAAGGATTTGTTGTTGGTTGAGCAAGGTACTAGGACTTTGAAACCCAAAGCCAATTATACTTTAGGCTTAAATATGTTTTAGGCCCCTGCAAATATAGGGTGTTTTGGTTTAAGCCCCTGCAAAATTTTTTTGTTTGTTAAAAGCCCTTGCAAAATGACATATTTTGTTATAAGCCCTTATATGACTAAAATGTTAGCCTATAACATGGAATGCTATGATTGCTGGATATGTTGAGAAGGGCTTATAACAAAATATTTCATTTTGCATGGGCTTTTAACAAAAAGAAATTTTTGCAGGGGCTTAAACCAAAACACCCTATATTTACAGGGGCCTAAAACATATTTAAGCCTATACTTTATCTACCGAACAAGCGAAAGCAGTTTATCAGTGGATAAAAGAATTGAAAATGCCAGACGGTTATTCTTCCAATTTATCTAGATGTGCGGATGTGGATAATGGGAGGTTGCATTGGATGAAGAGCCATGATTATCATGTATTCATGGAGTGCTTACTTCCTATCGCTTTTAGTTCGTTGCCAACACACGTTTTGAATCCGCTCATTGAAATAAGTCAATAATTTAAGAATTTGTGTTCTGCAACGCTAAAAGCTGATGATCTTTCAAAAATGGAACAAGACATCCCACTTATCTTATGCAAGTTGGAGAGAGTATTTCCGCCTGGTTTCTTTGAATCTATGGAGCATCTATCGGTGCATCTCGCATATGAAGCTAAACTTGGCGGACCTGTCCAATACAGATGGATGTATCCGTTTGAAAGGTCAGTTAATTTTTATAATATAAGAAACAAGTTTAAAATATATGATTATTATGTTAGTTAATATCATTTTCTCTAGGTTCATGGGTGATTCAAAAAGATCGGTGAAAAACAAAGCTAGAGTTGAAGGATCGATATGTTCTTCTTACTTACACCGTGAAACAACACATTTTTGTTCTTATTATTTCAAGAAAGAGTTTGCTCCTGGAAGCAGCCAAAATGAAATGGATACTGAATGGCCTAGACATCATTTAGCTTTGTCTGTCTTTTGTCTACCCGATCGTCCATCTGGGAAGGAGTCAGTTCACTAGCTAACAGATGAAGAGTTAAGTTCAGCACATGTTCATGTGTTGATAAACTGTACTGAGGTGCAACCATTTATTGAGTATTTTCCTCAACATTAACTATCGATCTTAATTAGTTAATATGAAGTAGAAAAATGTGTAACAATTAATTATTTCTTTTTAGGGAATTCTTGTCATCAGAGGCCGTAAGTGAGCAACAATCTTCTGCTCATATTAATGCAGATTTTCCAACGTGGTTTAGGCAACATGTTTATGCCCTCCCACCAACTCCTACCAACCAACAATTGAGGAACATATCAGACGGTCCTCGAAGATTTGTTAAAGAATGGCCCACATACTTTGTCAATGGATACAAATTTCACACCAATGAATGGACACAGGGCAGAGAGACAGTCAATAGTGGAGTGTGCATGAAGGGTGTCACTGGAGGAGGTGAAGATGATTTTTATGGTGTGGTTCAACACATATATGAACTTTCATACCCCCATCTAGATTTTAGTCAAAAGGTAGTGGTTTTTTATTGTAATTGGTTTAATCCGTCTGCTCGAGGAACAAAGGTGGATCCAAAGTCAAATACAGTGGACATTAAAATGAATGGTAGATATCGACTGTATGATCCGTTCGTCATTGCACAAAATGTGAGACAAGTCTATTATGTCCCTTATCCATCAACGCGGACTGATAGGCGTGGTTGGTGTGCCGCAATTAAAACAAAACCAAGAGGTCGCATTCAGACAAATGATGACACAGTGGAAGATGTGCCATATCAAATGGAAGAGATGTCTAATGTAAATGAAGTGGATCAAGTTGAACCCATTACTCGTTTATGTGATGAGCCAAACACCGGCGATGAAGTTGATGACGAAGAAGATGCTGATGAAGATGCAACAAACCACATTGGTGTATCAAGAATTCACTCCTCTAATGATGATGATTTTGAGAATGAATGGGATTCCAATTAGTTATTTATGTTTCAACAATATATGTTATATAACCTATTTTTAATTAGTATGCAATTTATGTTTGTTTAATTATGTTTGTTTAATTAGTATGTTTGTTTAATTAGTATGTTTATATATTTTTGTTTAGTATGTTTATGTTAACCTTGTTTAGTGTATGTTTGTTTGTTTAAATGTATATATGTCTAGCTAGATACAGTCATGACATCTCACTCAGGATCCGATGACGAGACATATGTTCCTCCACCTGTCACGGGTGATGCCGCCAGCACTAGCTCCACCTGTGTCTGAGGGTGCTAGTACTAGTACTACAGGGGTCCCAGTGATTCCTGCTGCTACTGAGGGCTTAGTCCCGACAGATGTTGATGCTGATGGGGTGCGCACATTCACTGTTGACGCGTGAGGTGGTCAAGTATACACGTGATGGGCGTATCATATTGGAGACTACTGGTGATTCGTAAGTATATATATTATTATTTATTAATTTATTTTTGTTGCCTTTTATATAGCTTATATAATTTGGTGTAATAAAATTCATTTTTTTAATGCAGATTTCTTCCTTCGAAGGCTACAGCTACCGCCATCACGAAAACAATCAAGGAGAATTTCACCAGCAGCTGAAAGAATTGGACAGCTGTTAGAAAAGATACAGAGGCAATTGGGAGGATGTTAAAATCATTTTTGGTAAGTTGTTCTACGAAATAATTAATTAATTTAATTGGTGTATTATCTTATTGACTTGATTAATTAAGTTGTCTTATAATTAACAACATTATTGTAAATTTCTTAAATAGGAAAAATGTACATGGTTACCAGAGCAGCAAAGGGAAGTTGAGAGAGTCTTTCATAAGAGATGTTCCCATCGCTATTCTGAATTACTGCGGTAGGCGCGCGGTAAGAATGCGAAGCCATCTTATATGGGAGACTCAACATGGACTAGGTTACAGGAGTACTGGCCGACACCAGAAGTTAGGAATTTATGTGAGAAAGCCAAGAAGAACCGTGCTTCTGAAAAGGGTGGTTGTACACACACAGGGGGGAGTGTTAATACTGCAACGCATCACAGGCGTTTGGTAAATTTATTACTTTATTACTTGATTAATTAATTATTTATAATTAACTAGTCATTTTCATGTGTATTAATTAATAATATGTATATATGTATAGGAGGCGAGGGAACAAAGGGCAATCACTGGTGACTTTGCTACAGATCGGGCGAGGAATATTCAGGTAAAACTACTTTTACAATTATATATTAATGTTTATTATTTATATTAATCTTTATATCGGGCGAGGAATATTATATATTAAAACTACTTTTGCTATAGTTATTTATTTGTTGGGTTATTTTTTTCAGGGGAGCTTCCAGGGTGGGCTGACTGAGTACCATGAGTCCCAACAGACTAGTGGGGCAGCTGATATCGATCCAGTGGAGGAGGCTAGAGTAGCTCGTGATATTTGGGAGAGAGCAGTTGGTCCCCAAAAGAGTAATTGTATGGTAGGATCAGGTGGTATTGGACCGGCTGCTTTTCGAACAAGCATTATTCTGAGTCTATCAGCTTCACAATATTCTGGATCTTCGAGTACTGGTCGCTCTTATGTTCCCAATGCTGGTGGGTTGAATGTTGTTACGGAATTGACGCGGCAACTGAGCGAGACCCAGCGTCAGTTTGCCGAGCAGCAGGAGCAAAGTGATCGGGAAGTGCAGGCACTTCAAGAGAAAGCTAGGATAGCTGAGGAGCGCAACGAGGAGCAGGCTAGGATAGCTGAGCAGCGCATGGAGGAGCAGGCTAGGATAGCTGAGCAGCGCATGAAGGAGCGCTTTAAGTTTTTGCAGGATCAGCTGATGACGTCTCAGCACTCGGGGCCATCCTCATCACATATGCCATCCTACCTGCCGCAGCAGCCGCCACAGCATTACGACGGTGCATTTCAGCAGTGGCCTCAGCAGCAGTATGCACCCCAGTATTCCCAGCAGTATGCACCTCAGCCATACGAGCAGCCATACCAACAGCCCAAGCAGCAGTCACCCCACCAGCCAAACCAGCACCCCCAGCGGCCCAACATCGATCTTAATATCGATTCGATTACTGCTTTTCTTCAATCTGATGATACATATTATCATGGTGATTGTCATACCCTAATTTTGTCCGCCTAGGGTCAAAACCCTAATTTTCCACAAAAATAGTAAACTGTGAAGTGTGAAATCATTTTGTAGAGTGTAAGGAGCATTTTGCATGCATTTTTAAGGTTTTAAAGTCATCCTAGGGTTTTTAGAATCATTTTTAGAGTGGAAATGCATTTTTTGGGCAAGAAACAAGTTTTTAGGTCAAAGGGTATTTTGGTCATTTTGCAAAGTAGGATAATTTCTCATCAAGAATCATTGTGCACTTTTAAGGGAATTTATTTGGGGAAAATGTTTTGAGTTATATGTGTGTTGCGCACGCATTGTTGATTTTGTACAAAAAAGTCAAATTTAAAAAGTCAACAAAAAAGGAATATTCTTCAAAAAAATGCAAGGAGAGGTTTTATATCATTTTTGGGCATAGTGATTAGGGGTGTTCGTGGGTTGGTTTGGATCGGATTTGACCAAATCCGTTGCCCGAACCAATGATAATTATTCGGTTTGGGTTGGTTCGGATTTTACATTTTTTCCTCTAAAATCCGAACCAAACCGAACCGATATTGGACGGGTTGGTTTGGATTGGGCTCACGGGTCATTCACTAAAATATTAATTTTCTAAAATATAAAAAACAACACTTTTTTATGATATTCCAACACTTTAAATAGCTAAAAAAATTGAACATCACACGAAATCAAACTCAAATCCACTAATAGTCTTCTCATTCATAGTATTAAAATTTTACAACTTAATCATAAATTATTAAGGTAAAAATTCTAAGCAAATAAAATCGTGTGCATCTAAAATTACAAAATTGTTATGACGTAATATGGGTTGGTTCGGGTTCGCGGGTTTGATTTTTAAAATCCGTTGCCCGATCCAAACAACTATGGGTTGGTTTGGATTTGTTCGATTTTGACCCGAACACGAAAAATATCCGAACCAAACATATCGGTTTGGATTGGATCGTGGGTTGGTTTGGATTTGCCCGAACCACTGAACACCCCTAATAGTGATCTCATGAAAATGGCCCATTCATTTATATTCCTAGTATTTGGCCCAATATGGTTAGATTTTATGGATTTATCTTGTGAAAGAATAATCAAAAAAAGAGGATATTTGGAAGGGTCTCACAATAGTACAATAGTACAAGATGACAACTTGCAAAACTTGGGCACCACTCTCCCTCTCATTTTTGCATACCCCTTCTCATTCTCCTACAAGTCTTCATTTTTTTTTTGCCCTTTGCAAAGTTTGATTCAATCCTCACCCTCCATTCAAATTTTAAATGAAATCCTAGAACAATAGGTGATGCACAATGACCATTATGCCCTTAAACCTAATTGCACTCTATATATACTTTGTTAAGCCCATCTCTCAGGACTTTTGGGGCCTCATTTTCCACTCTCAAATTTCAGCACAATTTTCCTCTCCTCCAAATACCCTCTTGGCCGAAGCCACCACCACCACTCCTCCTCCATATTTTTTTGATTTCCTTCCTCTTTTTCATCTCAAATTCATTTCCACTCCATACATCTCCATCCTCTCCTACTCTAGTTCATATTTGCATCATCAAAGGCTTGTGGTTTGAAGATTTGTGTGGGGTTCTTGTGGTGTTCTATTGAAGATCATTGTTGATTTGTGTTCTTGCTCTTCATTTCTTTCATAATCTAGCTTGGGTCCAAGGTATACTCTAAAAACCATAGCATTATCTTCAACATTTTTGCATCAAAACTCATGCTCTCCCTTCCTTCATTTCGCATACTCTCATAAATATATATAAAATGTGATTTGTTGGTTGTTGTTGGTGAGAGGAGCCTTAAACACTATTGACAAGCACTTAGGGAGGCTTGGGTGTTTAAGGTGCCTCTCACCCTTGAATAAATTGATTCATGTTGTTTTTGTGTTGATTTTGTATTTGTTGTGAAATAAAATTGTTGTTTCATGTGTTATTTAGTTTGCATATCATGTTAAAGTTGGTTTTAATTTGATTTTGTTGTTCCTCTTTGCTTGATGATGCTTAATCTTGTTGTGGATACTTGATTTTGGTGTTTTCATGCTTAGATCCTTTGTTTAAGTTTGCAAATCTCCTTTTCTTACTCATATATGTTTCGCAAAAATTAAAGAAATGAAGAATAAATGTTGATTTGAAGTTTTAGTGCTTAAATCATGTGATTAATTGTTCCTAAGTCTTGCTAGTATCTTGTGCTTGCTTGATTTTGTGAGTTTGATGAATAAATTTGTTGTTTGGCTATGTGTTGGCTTCGCAAATCATGAGAAATAATTAGGGTTTTGTTGTTTCTTGGCTATTTGGCTTGCAATTGTGCTTAAAAAATGTTTTCTCAAGTTGTTTTGATGGAATCTTGCTTGCAAGTAATTGTTATATTGATGATGAGTAACATGACTCTCAATTGTGCCTTGGGCGCCATTTTTTAAGTGATGAGGATTACTTCAAGTGATTCAACTCTCTTTAAAATTTCAATGAACAAAATGTGATCTTATGATTCCTTGCTTGCCAATCGTTTGTGATAGCTTGTGAATACTTTCTTTTTGTCACTTTGAGTCTTGCAAATGTGGTGCTTGTTTTAAGTCATTAATTTGTTTAAATGTTGATGATTGGTAAGAGGATTCAACATGTGCTTTCAAGCATAATTTTAAATGTTGAGGATTACTTTAAAATGATTCAACTCTTGTATACATTTTGGTGTTGAACATTTGGTAAAATGACTAGACGCTTATGCACTTGTGCATTGTTAATAAGTGTCAAGGATTACCAAAAGGAATTTAACTCTTGTGTTTTTATTGATTGATTCTTAAATTGATTCAATGAGCTACCCTTTTGTAATTGATCAATGTCTCATTTTTGTGTGACCATTCTTATTGCAACTTGTAACTAGTTTTGACAATTACATGTTCATGCCTATGCTTGCCTCTTGGATTTGTAATGCTTGCATGAATTGTAATTGAATGATTTGTATATTGGTTATGGATTTGGAGTTGATTGAAGTGTTCTACTTGTTTTCCAAATCAAACTCCTTTCTAAACTAGTTTTCAAATCAAAATCAAATGCTTTTCCAATGAAAACCCTCAGGCATTTTCTTAAATAAATCATTAGTCGTCACTCGAAGCCTTTGCTTGTTTGATCGCTAATGAGGAGTTATTAGTGGTAGTCACTCGAAGCCTTTGCTTGTTTGACTATTATGAAAGCTCCCACACCTTAACCAAACACAAACTAATTCAAATTTCAAAAACAACATGAGCTATTAGCGATAATTGTCACCGATGCTCGCCCTTTTTCAAAGCAATTTCAAAAAAGATAATAAAACGTTGTTACTTGTAATCGCTCGAAGCCTTTGCTTGACTGGTTACCGGTTTCAACTCTTTTCTTTCAAGTTAGTAATGAACGCCACTCGAAGCCATTGCTTATTTGGTATTCGTGAACACTTGAGTCTTATTTCAAAAGCTCCAAAAAAATTAAATAAGATAAAACACAAAAACATTTTCAAAACCAAAAGACGAGAACTACGTAGCTTTGATCCCTCATCCTAGTGAGGGTACGTAGGAGCGGGTCACAGCCCGTCAAGCACCCTTTTAAAAAATCTTTGTTTTGTTCCGCTTTTCAAAGATACCAAAAATATTCTTCTTCCCCCCGTTTTCAATAAAACAATTTCTCAAATGAAATAAAAAAAGGAAAGAAAAGAAAAGAAGTAGAACAAAAATCATTTCAAATCAACTTTTCCTAAACCACACATCAAGTTAATGGTTCCCTTTCAGTAGAAAGGAGGTGTGGGATGCTAATACCTTCCCCGCTCCTAACCGACCCCCGAACCTACATCTCTGAGTTTTCAAAAGACCATCCGCTTTTCCAAAAAAGGTCTTTTCAATGTTTTCCTAAATAAATATTGGTGGCGGCTCTACTATTTTTCACGTTGTCAAACGAGAAGTCCAAACCAGATTTTTCGGGGTGCAACAGTGATGAGTCAGACCAGCAGCCACCCCAGTAGCTTTGAATTATTTTATTTTGTTGTATGAATCTTTTTTATATTGTATAGATATTTTTTTGTTGTATGGATATTTATTTAAATTAATGATTAATTTTCATTTCTAATTTTTATTTTTTTATCAATAATTAAAGTTTTTAATAAAATAATCAATTAAAGTTTTTTAATAAAATAATATTAATTTTTTAAATAAAACGATTTTTAAAAACAAATAATATTTATTTTTTAAAAATAATTAAATTTAAAAAAAAAAACGGTTTTTCCGGCGGATTTGTGGACTTTCCGGCGGATATGCCGCCGGAAATTTCCGGCGGATTTGTGATTATGCGCCGGAAACTTCCGGCGGATTTTTCGGCGCCACAAAATCCACCGAAATTTCCGGCAGATAATCCGCCAGAAAACATTTGCCACGAGCTGGCTACCGGCGCCAAAAATCCGCCGAGCCCGCCGAAAAAGCCAGTTTTTCTTGTAATGGCTAGAGAGTGAAGCTAGAGTTTCAAAACCCTAATCAAACCGTTTATACTCCCTCTTTGTATTGTTTATTTTTTATTACCATTAAAGTAATATTTTAAGAAAAATGAGTAGGATCTGAGCATTTCTTGTGCTCGTGTCTCGTGACTTGTGACTTGTGCCTTCACCCTTTCAACTTAGGTTATTACCTACTTCTCTCTCTTTCTTCATAATTTATATTTTCTTTAGTTATTTCTTTTTGGTTACGATTTATTTTTATTTTAATAAGACTTGTTTTTTACTTTCCATCATAAATAAAAAAGAAAAAAATTAATAATAGGGTTTGGCTGATATGTACATATTTCAATCCCGTTTTAAGAGACCTGGGTTATACAACTTCGATCTTAAACATTTTCAAATTCAAAATCAATGAACAGACAATTTTTTTCAAAAAGAACTATGTAGCCTTTGATTCTTTGCAAACGGAGAAACGTAGGTGCGGGGCCTCCCGTTCAAGTCAAATTAATCTCTTTTAATAAATAAGCAATTTTGTTTTTTTTCTTTAACGCCTTCTTTTGTATAAAAAATAAAAAAATGGGATCGGCTGAGATATACATCTTGTTGACCCCGGTTTAAGCACCTGAGTTGTACAACTTGGATATTAAACCCTTTCAAAAAATAAAATCAACCAATTAACAATTTTTTTCAAGAATGAACTACGTGACTTTTGAGTTCCTCATTGCACCCGAGGATATGTAGGAACGGGCTTCCCTGTCAAGTCAAAATTAGTTATTTCTTTTTATTTTATAATTTTTAAATATTAGTTTATTACTATTTTTGGGGTATAACAATATTTCAACACTGTCTTAAGGCAGATGTACTAGGGGTGTAGTGAAATTAAATTTTTGTCATTCTCTTTGCATAATCGACTTCTGAATCCATCCTAGTTTACGCAGACTAATAACTTTTAAAGTAGTTTTTTCTCAATTTTTCCAATAAAATAAATTGGACGGTGACTAACAAAATTGTACATTTTTGAGCCGTCTGCGTCGAGATCTCGGTCACGATAATAACCGGTAGCGTATAAGCTAACAGATAGTAGATGAGAAAGAAAGAGATATAATATCACTCTGTTGTTCTGTTCCAGAAATCAATGGATTATGGTGATGGAGATCTCTTTGCCCCAAGGTAATCAAAACCGGACCGGACATTGAACCGGAAGAGGTGGCGGTTCAGGGGTTCTTGGGTTCAACCGGTTGAACCGGGGGTTCAACCGGAATTAATTAAATATATTATTTAATATTTTTATCACAATATATAAAGGATAAAAAACCATAATACCCAAAATTTCACACCACAAACAATTAAATTATGCTTAACTTAAGCTCAACAATATAATATCCAAGTCATTAGTTAAAGTTACACATAAAATTGGTAGGTATAAAAAAACTCAAAGTTTGACATGTTTAAAATATATATATTTTAATGCATTATTTAGAAAGAATCTAATGTCGCTTTATTTAGAAAAGATCACATCATGTAAGAAAATTGCAAACAATGAAGCTAATGTTGTTGAAAGGTGAATATCAGTCCCACATCGGATGGCAAATAAGAAGAATGAGCTGTGTTTCTCTATAAATAGAGCTAGAGTGTGCACAGCAAAATATAAGTGAGATTCTTGGCTTTCATAATATATAAAATATATAAATAGAGCCTTGAAACTCATTTTGTTTTACAAAAAATAGTTTAAACTTTTTTATTTCAGTTAAAAAAAATAAAAAAAAATAAAAAAATAAATAAAAAATTAAAAAAAAGTCATTTCTCAGAACCGGTTTCTGGCCGGTTTTGCCGGTTCTTGACCGGTTCTGGCCGGTTTTGCCGGTTCTTGACCGGTTTTCCGGTTTTTCACCCGGTTCTTTGACCATCCGGTTCTGAGGTCTAATTGGACCGGACAGGGGTCCGGTTCCCAGTTCAACCGGTCGAACCGGCCGGTCCGGTCCGGTTTTGATTACCTTGCTTTGCCCTAATACAAAGCTTGTAACTTTTCCAACTTTACTATTATCACCACCAAAATTCCACCCACACTGCCACCCCAAATCACTACTCATCACCCTATATCCCTTCTAAACAATGCATCTATTTTTCAATCTCTCCCTCTTACACCAAAAAATTACTCATCATTTTTTTTATCACCAAACAATGTCAAATTCCCCAATTAGTTTTGATCCTCAACCTACATCAAATTACCCACTTTCTTTTGGTCCTCAATCTTATTCAAATAAATGCCTAGGGATAGAAATTTTTTTAATGGACATTGACCCCACCCCCACCACCACAATCGCTAGCCACACTCCCAACCCATTCACACCCACCTTCACCACCACTCCCACCATCACCACAACACCCACCCAATTCACCGCCGCCAGCACCACCACTCCTTCCACCACTCTTGTCGCCTTCACCACCACTCCCACCATCACTGGGATACCCACCTCATTCTTCGCCGCCACCGCCACTCCTTCCACCAGTCCTGCCACCATCAGGCAATGCTCAGGTAGCAAGAGTGGACACTTTTGTTACCGCCGACAACACTCAAGTTGTTACAGGTACCACTCAAGTTGTTGTGTGCGATACATGTTGGGATATAGATGAAAGGATGAACAAAGAAAATGAAAGAGAAATAGAGCCAACAGAATTGTGGAGAAGAAAAACAGATTGCAACAGTAACAGAAAAACAAACCGATACTAAAAGTAAAGTGTATTACATAGTATTGGTTAACAGCTGAGATATATGTACAAGTTTAGCCAACTAGGCTTAGTGATATGCCACACAATCAGCCACATAGGGTTTGACTTTTCAAAACTGAAAACTAAACTAATTACAAGTGAATTAAGCAATATTGAATTACTAACTATCTTCCAATACACCTTCTTAATTCATATTGCTAAGAGACTTCATTCCAAGCAATGATCTCAACTCTTCAAATCTTCCTTTCTGCAGTGGCTTTGCCATGGCATCTGCCATCTGCAATTCAGTTCTGCAGTGCACTAATTTCAGCTTTTCTTTGCTTACTTGATCACGAAGGAAGTGATATCTTGTATCTATGTGTTTTGATCGACCATGTGCTACAGGATTTTTAGCCAAATCTATGGCTGACTTGTTGTCAATTAACAACTTCATGGCAGTGTTGCTGTGAAGACCAAGTTCAAACAGAAGCATGCTTAGCCATGATGCTTGGCAAGCAGCAAAAGAAGCAGCAATGTACTCTGCCTCGCAGGAGGACAGAGCTACTACACTTTGCTTCTTTGAGCACCATGAGATTGGTGCTCTTTCACACATGAAGACATAACCTCCAGTGCTTTTCCTGTTACTCCTATCTCCACCCCAATCAGAGTCTGTGTAGCCCATTATTTCACCAATTTCAGAACAGTTTACTTGCTCAGGGTATAGAATACCATAATCTTGTGTTCCCTTTATGTACCTCAACAATCTGTTGGCAGCAATTAGATGAGAGATCTTAGGTTTCTCCATAAACATGCTTATCAAGCCTACACCAAATGCAATGTCTGGTCTTGAGTTGCAAAGATATCTAAGAGAGCCAACCATCTGCTTGTACATGGTTGCATCTACTTCACATTCATCACTGTCATTGTCAAGCTTATTGCTCATATCTACTGGAGTTGAGACAGACTTGCTCTCATTCATCTCAAACCTTTTTAAAATGTCAGCAGCATACTTGTTTTGATGCAAGAAAATGCCTTCATCAGTCTTAACAAACTCAATTCCCAGAAAATATGACAATTAACCCAAGTCACTCATCTCAAACTCTGCCATCATCACCTTCTTAAAAGTGTCAATCTCTGCTTCACTGCTTCCAGTGACTAACAAGTCTTCTACATACAGACAGATCAGTAGTTGATCTTCATTTGAGCTTTTCACATAGACACCATGTTCTGTAGTGCACTTTGTGAATCTCTGTTTCAAGAGAAAAGAGTCTATTCTCTTGTTCCATGCCCCAGGGGCTTGCTTTAAGCCATACAAGGCTTTCTTCAGTTTAAACACTTTCTTTTCTTGCCCTTTGATTTCAAAACCTGGTGGTTGAGTAATATACACTTCTTCCTCCAATGGTCCATTGAGGAAGGCCGGTTTTACATCAAGTTGATGCCTTGACCAACCTTTTCTACTAGCCAATGCTACTACCAACCTTATTGTTTCAATTCTTGCTACAGGTGCAAAAATTTCATTGAAGTCTAGCCCAGCTTTCTGCAGAAATCCTCTTGCCACTAACCTGACCTTATACTTGGATATCTCACCATTTGGCTTTATCTTTGTCTTGTAGACCCATTTGACATTTATATCTTTCTTCTGTTGTGGAAGTTCAACCAATTCCCAAGTTCCATTTTTCTCTATAGATTTCAGTTCTTCAAGCTTTGCTTCATTCCAATGCTTGTGTTTTAGGGCCTGTTCCAAACTTACTGGTTCTGCTTCAGCAAGCAAAGCAAAGTGCACAAGCTCACCTTCTGCAGATATGGCAGCATCTGACAGCACTTGAAAGCCATCAAGTCTTGTAGACATTTGCCTATTCCTTAGTGACCTTCTAACTGGTGCTTCAACATTTGGCAATTCTGGTTCTACTGGTACACGAACTTCAGTTTGTTCATCATGATCTATCACTTCATCAAAATCTAACACAGTGATTCTCTCACCACCTTGTGTTATGCTTCTCCCAATCCCAGCTACTTGCTTCATCTACTACAACATCACTACTCCTTACAACTTTCTTCTGAACAGGGTCATATAGTTTATATGCACCAGTTGAATGATATCCAACAAGAACCAGCTTCTTTGTTGGGCATTTGTTGATGAGATATACAGCCGTGGATGTCAATTCTCCCCAAAGGCAGTGAGGAAGATTCTTCTCTTTCATCATACTTCTCACCATACTAAGTATGGTTCTGTTCTTTCTCTCAGCAATCCCATTATGCTGAGGCGTGTATGGTGATGTTATCTCATGTATTATCCCCTCATTCTCACAGAAGCTCTTAAAATCATGTGAGGTATACTCCCCACCTCCATCATTTCTAAGAGTCTTGATCATGCACTCACTTTGCTTCTCAATCATCACTTTGAACTTCTTGAAAACTTCAAAAACTTCACTCTTTCTTTTGATTAAGTACACCCAAGTCATTCTAGTGTACTCATCAATAAATGTAACAAAATATTTGTTCCCTCCTAGTGAGTTGCATCCAAAAGGACCACATACATCAGAGAACACCACTTCTAGCTTCTTCACTGACATACTTGGAGCTTCTGATTTGAAAGTTTTCCTTGGTTGTTTTGACTCACAGCACTTCTCACACACTTCACTAGGTGTTTTGATTGTGGGAAGACCATGCACCATACCTTTCTCCTTCAATTTACTCAGGCTCTTGAAGTTTAAATGACCATATCTCTTGCGCCACTTCCAATTCTCACTATCCACTGTGGTTGAGAGGCACTGTTCTTGTATTACTTGAAGCTTGATTTTGAAGGTTCTGTTACTTTGCATTTGAACCTTCAAGATCAATCTCTCATTTGGATCAAACACTTTGAGGGAATCATCTTCCATTTCAACTGAGTATTTTTTTCTCAATCATCTGACCAAGACTCAGCAAGTTGCTTCTCATCATTGGTACATAAAACACTTCTTGGATATAGCACCATTTACCATCCCTTGAGAGAAATTTCACAGTGCCTATTCCCTCTGCCATAACTTTGCTATTATCAACAAATCTAATTCTCTTGTTTATTTGTTTCATCTCAATAAACCATTTCTTGTGACAACACATATGATTTGATCAGCCTGTATCCAAATACCATTCAGCAGATTTCTCATCTTCTTCATTTGTATCTGCTTTCAGCAGTAGCAATTCAGTATCAGTGACTGTCATGAGAGATAAGCATTCATCATCATTGCTGGCAATGTTGGAGGCATCACCAGTGTCTCCACTGCCTTGCCCCACAACTATTGCACATGTATTTTGAGCATTACAAGTGTTTCCACTGTCACAAGTGTTCCCACTGTCCTACTCACTACTCTCAGCAACAATTTCATTGAGATGAATGTCTTCTTCAATCTCATCATCTATGACTGCCATTAGCACCAATCCATCTGAATCAGAGTCAGAGTTATCATCATCTGCAAATTTGGCTTCTGCATCTCTATCCCTAGGAACTTTCATGTTCTTACATTTGTTCCTATAATGCCCAAATTGCTGACAATTATAGCATTGGATCTTGCTCATATCAGTTTTTTTACTATCAGAATTCTTATGTTCATCTTTCTTGTTACCAGGATCTTTATCTTTACTCTTCCATTTTCCCTTTTCTTTCTTGTTGCCTGCCTTCCAATTTTTCTAAGAGGAGTGTGTCAACAAGGCTTGTTCAGTTTATTTCTCTGAACTTCTCTGCCTAATTCTCAATTCATGAGCCTCTAAGTAACCTTGAAGTTCATCTAACTTCATTTCACCTATGTTCTTGGATTCTTCAATAGCAGTTACAACATAATTGAAATCTAGGGTTAAAGATCTAAGCACCTTTTCTACTTTACTTTTCTCAGAAACTGTAACATCCTCAAAATAATTAACCGAATTATTTTGATGTTAACCCAATTGAATTAATTTAGTATTTAATTGGTAAAATTATTGAGTGCTAAATATAATTATTAGATTGACATAGGATCGTTAACCGGATAATACGGGTCAATGACGATTTAGAATCAAAATTAGAGATTAAGGGCAATGTGGTAATTTTACCACGTTACCACTTATATATTAAATAAATATATATGTGTGTGTATGAGTGAAATAAAAGAATTAAAGAAAAGAAAGAAAGAAGAGAACGAGAGACAGGGAGAGAAACAGAGAAGAGAAGAAAAAAAAGAAGGGAAAAGAAGAAAGAAGAAGAGAATGGGTATGAGAAAAGAAGGGGAAAAAGGAAAGACCTAGGTTCATCAAAACGTCTTCCCTCCAACATGAAAAATGTTCAGCATTCCTTCCTCTTCGATTTGGTACCAATTTCATCGCAAACAACTCTCTCTCTCTCTCACTTTGCCATTTTCGAAACTTTGAAGGAAATGGAGGTTTTTGATGGTTCAAGCTCAAGGATAGCTTGGGATGGTGTTTGGCGCGAACCCAAGGATGGTGGATCGGTGATTAAAGTTCGATTGAAAGATTGGAAGCTAGTTGGGTTAGTTGGGGTTGAAAATCAAGATTTTGGGGTTATGAGTGAATAGTGATTTTTGAACTTGAAGACCATGAATAGTGTTGATGATTCAAGGATGATTACGAGCGAACCCGAAGCGTATTGAGTGTGGATCGAGGTTCGATTTCGCGAATTTGAAGTTGGTTGGTGATTAGGGTTCGAATAGGGGATTTCGAGGAATTCGGTATTTCGGTCAAAAAGATGCCTTGTGATTGAGCGAAAAGGTCGGAAGCGGATTTGGGCTTCGTCGGAGCGTGGAAGTTTATGCGGGGATTGTTCGTGTGGTTATGTGGAGATTTTGAAGTCTCGGTGAATTCGGCTCAGTGTCGGCTCTCGCTTCGAGGGTGAGTTTTACTCACGCTTAGGATGTTTTTGTGTCTCGTTAGTTTTTAGGTTAATTGATTTCGAGAGATTTTGAAACGAAAACCGTTATTTGAAAATATGTCGCGTTTTGATACAATTCGTTTACAATGAGTTTTTGATTGATTTGATTGATTGTGTGACTTTGATTGGGACTATTTTTATGGTTGTCAAATCTGTTTTCAATCGGAACGAGAATCAAAATTGAGCGGAATAGCGGTTTTCGCGCGAAACCGCCACAAAAATTCACTTACAGCAGGTAAAAGCTCCTCAAGCGCTCGACCATACGCCCACGCGCACGAGAGACAGAACCAAAACTGTCCAAAGCGCCCCAAGCGCACGACCCGTGCGTCCAAGCGCACAGTGCAAATTTTCAGCAACTATTCATTGATTTTGTTTTCGCGATAACTTTTGATCCGGGAACCCGATTGAGGTGTTCTAAGATGCGTTTGAAAGCTTATTCAGAGGCCTAACTGAATATTCTATTTTTAAGGCAAAATGAACTGTTTTTGGAGACATAAAATGTGTTGAAAGATGATGAATTAGTATGCGAGAGTGAATGTGGATTTACATTGTAATGTGAATTAAATGCTCAATTGATTGTCTGAGGTAATGAATCCTGAGTTCATGTGTCTGTAGATATATTAATTATATCGAGTTGGGTGACGACCCATGTTAACATACTAAGGCGGGGTAGTCATGCACTCTTACCTTAGGCTCCGTGCCAATTGGGAAACACCGTTGGTAAGGGGGTTCACCGGGGATATAGCAAAGTTGCAGTCGGTGTTATGTTAAAAAGTTGTTGTGCGGTACCGAGGATATAGCAACATTGCAGTCGGTGTCGTACGGTGTCATAATAGGTTCACCGGGGATATAGCAAAGTTGCAGTCAGTGACCAGTTAAAAGTTAAATAATGCGGTTCACCAGGGTTTTAGCAAAGTTGCAGTCGGTGCCGTGTTGAGTTAATCATAAGTTATAATTTGACCGAGAGTGTTAGTAGGGGTCTCGGTAGAACTCACTGAGATTGTATCTTGTCATACCCTAATTTTGTCCGGCTAATTGAAAAATCCAAAAAAAGTTATTTATTTTTGTCGCTTTAATCATGCGCGTGTCTTTAACGCCCAACGTGTGACATTTACTTCGATACTCGTTTTTGTTGATATTGCTCTATCTTCATAAAATATAAAAAATATAAATAAAATGTAATATAAAGTTAGACAAAAGCTAAATAGCCAAAATCCCTTTTATTACATAACCAGGTCCTTTTACACATATGAACCAAAAAAAAGCAAATAGTACAAAAGTTTAAAATAAAATTCAAAAAAGAAAGGAAGAGGGCGCTGGCTGTTGGTGCTGGTCCTTTTGTTTTTGATGTTGTCATTCCTCGTCCTTTCCTTTGACTGTCCTTCCCCAGCACCCACTACCAGCGCTCTGTGCCAGCTGTTGTCCTTTTCAAATGGCTGTCCTTGGCCAGCCAGCTACTGTCCTTGGTCATTTCTCCATTTGTTGCCTTTGGATTCCTCACCTCCATCACACCAATTGGCCTATAAATATGCGCAGTAATAGTCACATAAAAGGGGGGACAGCAAGCAAAAATCAAAGAAAAACACAGAGTAAAATTAGGGAAGAAAACAATTGTAATTAGAAGTACAAAAAAAAGAAAGAGCTTGAAGGTGGTGGTTGCCACCGTGCACCACTGCCCCTCGCACCGAAGCAACCACCACCCCCCTGTCAGTTTCACCACCCACACAACCACACAAGCAACCGAAACCACCGCACCCTCCTCCTTACGTTCTCTCCCTCTCTTCACTGTCGAACCCGTAAACAACCCGACAGCCACCACCACCAACATCGCCGTGAGCCATCCCCTTTTTCCCCTCGATTTTCTTTTCCCTTCTCTCCTCATCTCCGATTCCTCCCATTCGTATTTCCCTCATCCATTTCTCTCTCCCCGTGGGTGCTTCCCTCTCAAACACGAGTCTCCTTCTCTCCCACCTGCGCAAACTCGTTCTCTCCACCGTCGTACGTCTGCCTCCAAAAACAAACCAACCGTCGCACTGTCCAAAGCCACCCTTCCTCCATCGTGCCACCTTCTTCTTTCACCCAAGATCTCTCTCTCTCCCTTCGCTCTCCCTCTGTCTTTCCCTCACTGTGAACCACCCCTCTCCCTCCACGAACCACCCTCGCACCACCGTTGGTTGCTCCGGCGAAACCAATAGTCGCGACTGTCATTGTGGTCGTCATTCCCCTTGCCGTTCCGGTAGCCATCAACGTCGTCGATATACTTCTTTCTTTCTCCCTCTTTCTCTTTCGTTTTTCCCCTCTCTCTTTCCTGCAGGTTTCGCACTCTCTCTCTCCAAGAAGGAGCGTGTGCGGCGGTGTTGAGTTGGGGAGAATGAAAATTAGGATTAGGGTGAAATCAGAGTTTTGTGCTATGTTGACATATGATGGGCTTGGATCCTGATGTTGATTTCGAAAAAAGAAACAGAATGCTCTTCGCACCCATGTTTTCTAATGAAACCCTCCTTCACTAATCATACCCTTTTTTTTCATAAGTTAACCCCCACGCGAGTCCATCCTGTTAAAACGCAGCCCAGTTCATGGAAAACGGACTGGGCTCGCTAACTGACTTTTTTATTCATTACATAACACCTCTCGCTAACTACTATTCGCACCCCGCTTTTCAAAATACAACCCCTGATGCTTTATGCACCCCTTTTTACAAATACGCCCCATTTTCCATGTTTCAACAAAACAAACAATTTCGTTCACTAAACAATGAGTCCAACTCATCTTCACCGTCTTTACAAACTGATGAGTCCAACTCATCCTCTCACACTTTACAAACTAGCGAGTCCAACTCATTTTCACACAATCCTAACTTTTTTCATGTTTCCAAGCAAACATACCTAGAACTAGGTAGCCTTTGTCTCTACCAAGAGATACGTAGGAGCAGGGTCATGCCCCTGTCAAGCGCAAAAATAAACAATTTCCATCACCTTTCTTTCTCAATTCATTTTTTTACAAAAAACCACAAAATATAAATAGGGGACTAAGTCGACTGTACAGTCGGGTTAGTCTGCTTTTTAGGTCACTAATGAACCGTTACGGATCATGTCCTAAAATCCCTATTTAAAATAAATAATTTCTAAATTAAAAAAATACAAACACATCTCTTTCATTTCAAAAATCAAAAATCTTATTTTCAAAGTAGGGGATTAAGTCGGTCGTATGGCCGGGTTAGTCATCGTTTTAGGATAAGTGAACTGTGGTCCTTCAGAGCCCCAGCGCTCCTTCAGCCCAGAGCCCCAACGCTCCTTCAGACCCCCAGTGGTCCTTCAACACAGATCACACAGTCCTAAAACCCCTATATTAAAAAACACCAACCAACAAACATTTTCTCATCCAAGAACTACGTAGCTTTGATTTCTCCATCGCACCTGGAGATACGTAGGAGCAGGGGCCCACTCCTGTCAAGCACAAAAAACTAAAAATTTTATTAAGTCTTTTTCTTTCAATAAAAGGGTAAAAATTAACATTTTCGAAATTAATTTTTTTTCATACAACTAATTAGCGGGTAACCTTGCTTAGGAAGGATGTCGTGGGGGTGCTAACACCTTCCCCATGCATAAGCGACTCTTGAACCCTAATCAGGTCTCAAGGACCTTTATCCATTCCAAAGGGATTTACCGATGTTTGCCCTAAAAATTAAACGTTGCCGGCGGCTTCATTTTTGAACCTTCGAGGAATCCTCACCCGGATTTTTCGGTCGCTACATATCTCATTGTTTATATGTTGTTGTTTTACAGAGAAACAGGGACAGAAGAAACCACAGAGGAACGAGTAGGTGGCCCCGGGAGATGGATGATGACTTAGCTTTATGTTTAAGTTTATTTTCCTTCTGTTGTCTATGTATCACAACACCATGGCTTTAGTGTGATGTTTTTAGATTTTCGCTTTCTTGTATGATACTGAATACAATAGTTGCTGAATATTATGGTCTGAGAACCTTTTTATGGTCTTATGTGTAATAAGACTGCTTGGTTGTTATTCAGTGAAGAACTATGTTGCAGTGTTCAGTAATTATGCAGGACTTGTATATCTCTTATGTGTTACTAATGTGCACTCGGGCATTTTTAGTCGATAAAAATACCGGGGTGTTACAGTTGGTATCAGAGCAGTTCGACCTAGTCGGACTTAGCTTAGGGTTGAGTCGATTCCTTGTTAGTCCTTGTTGTAATTACACTTGTGATGCTAAGAGACATCGAGCCTGATCAACTCAATACTTAGTGCATCATAAGCGGAATTATACCGGGATGATCAAGACGCATTCCTCGACCAAAACCGGAATTTCTAACCGGTGCATCCTCAGGAAAGGTGGCATGACGATGGAAAATACATCGCTAACTTAGAGAAGTTGTCTCAGTTTTACCAAGTAGTAAAGTAAGTTCCGAATGAGGAATGGAAGATGCAGAAGTATAAGAGGGGCCTTCGTGCTTTTATGACATAGAGTCTCAGTTCTTATACTATTACCAATTATGTTGTCTTAATGCAGTCAGCCTATGTCACCGAGGATGATCTCATAAGGAGGATGGAAAAGAAAGAAGGTAGTTGAATTATCAACTCCGAATGCAAAGTCCAAAGATAATTTCATCAAAGGAAAAGCAGGTGCAATTTTTCGATTCTTCGAAGGTCAGGAGATGTTCTAACTACGGAAAGCCTCACGGTGGTGATTGTCGGCAAAGATCTAATCGATTCTATGTTTGTAATGATGAGGGCCACAATGCAAATAAGTGCCCATCAAAGAAGAATTTCCAAATAGCACCAAATGCTCCTGGTCAGGGGCGAATCAACACTTTGGATGCTCGAACCATCACACCTACTGATAATCTTCTGAGGGGTACGGGATCTCTTTTTAATAACTCATTAAGTATTTTATATGATTCCGGTGCAACTCACTGTTTTATTTCACAATCATGTGTAGATCGGTTGGGACTAGCATTGTCTGAGCTATCCGAACCGATAACTATCTTTACTGCTGCCAAGGGTCGTGTCCAGACCCAATCATTGTGTGAAAATTTCCTACTTGTCATGGGGGACAGAAACTTTGTTATCAGATTTATTTGCCTGCCTATGAGAAGTATGGATATCGTTCTGGGTATGAATTGGATGGCTGCCAATCAAGTAACCATCAACTGTGCCGATCAAACCATCAGCTTCGCCTCAGAATCCGTGGGATTGACACAGGCAGATTCTGAAGCAACGATCTCTTACACTGAAGCAAGCCAGTCATTATTCCAAGGTGCGGAAGCAATTATTATGTTGTCTGCGTTTATGGAAACGGGTTTAGATTTACCTTCTGTTCAAGTGGTAAATGAATTCCTAGATGTCTTTCCAGATGAAGTTTCATCCTTACCTCCATACCGAGAGGTAGAGTTTCCTATAGAGTTGGTTCCTGGCATAGGGTCAATATCTATTTCTCCTTACAGAATGTCTCCTTTAGAATTGAAAGAATTGAAGTCTCAACTTGAAGAATTAATATCAAAGAGGTTCATTCGACCGAGTGTTTCTCCATGGGGTGCTCCGGTGTTGCCAGTTAAGAAGAAGGACGGAAGCATGAGATTGTGTAATCACTACCGTCAACTCAACAAGGTGACGATTAAGAACAAATATCTATTGCCAAGGATAGATGATCTGCTTGATCAACTTAGAGGTGCAGTTGTGTTTTCAAAGATTGATCTAAGGTCGGGGTATCATCAAATCAAGGTTAGAGCCTTATATATTCCGATAACAGGTTTCCGTACGAGGTATGGACATTACGAGTTCGTAGTAATGCCCTTCGGTTTGACTAATGCTCCAGCGGTATTCATGGATTACATGAACCGAGTTTTCCACACTTACCTGGATCAGTTTGTTGTAGTTTTTATTGATTATATATCTTGGTGTACTCTAAGACCATTGAGGAGAATGTCCAACATCTCCGCATTGTCTTGAACGTACTCCGAGAAAAGAAATTGTATGCCAAGCCGTCGAAGTGTGACTTCTGGATGCCGGAAGTGAAGTTTTTGGGACACGTGATTTCCCAATCGGGAGTTGCGGTGGATCCCATTAAGGTGGAAGCTGTATTAAACTGGGAACGACCAACATCTGTCATTGAAATAAGAAGTTTCTTGGTTCGCGAATTTGAAGTTGTTTGGTGATTAGGGTTCGAATGGGGGATTTCGAGGAATTCGGTATTTCGGTCAAAAAGATGCTTCGTGATTGAGCGGAAAGGTCGAAAGCGAATTTGGGCGTCATCGGAGCGTGGAAGTTTATGCAGGGATTGTTCATGTGGTTATGTGGAGATTTTGAAGTCTCGGTGATTTCGGCTCGGTGTTGGCTCTCGCTTCGAGGGTGAGTTTTACTCACGCTTAGGATGTTTTTGTGTCTCGTTAGTTTTTACGTTAATTGATTTCGAGAGATTTTGAAACGAAAACCGTTATTTGAAAATATGTCGCGTTTTGACACAATTGGTTTGCAATGAGTTTTTGATTGATTTGATTGATTGTGTGACTTTGATTGAGACTGTTTTTATGGTTGTCAAATCTGTTTTCAATCGGAATTGAGCGGAATAGAGGTTTTCGCGCGAAACCGCCACAAAAATTCACTTACAGCAGGTAAAAGCGCCCCAAGCGCTCGACCATGCGCCCAAGCGCACGAGAGACAGAACCAAAACTGTCCAAAGCGCCCCAAGCGCACGACTCGTGCGTCCAAGCGCACAGTGCAAATTTTCAGCAACTATTCACTGATTTTGTTTTCGCGATAACTTTTGATCCGGGAACCCGATTGAGGTGTTCTAAGATGCGTTTGAAAGCTTATTCAGAGGCCTAACTGAATATTTTATTTTTAAGGCAAAATGAACTGTTTTTTGGAGACGTAAAATGTGTTGAAAGGTGATGAATTAGTATGCGAGAGTGAATGTGGATTTAAATTGTAATGTGAATTAAATGTTCAATTGATTGTCTGAGGTAATGAACCCTGAGTTCAAGTGTCTGTAGATATATTTATTATATCGAGTTGGGTGACGACCCATCTTAACATACTAAGGCGGGGTAGTCATGCACTCTTACCTTAGGCTCTGTGCCAATTGGGAAACACCGTTGGTAAGGGTGTTCACCGGGGATATAGCAAATTTGCAGTCGGTGTTATGTTAAAAAGTTGTTGTGTGATATCGGGGATATAGTAAAGTTGCAGTCGGTGTCGTACGGTGTCATAATAGGTTCACCGGGGATATAGCAAAGTTGCAGTCGGTGACCTGTTAAAAGTTAAATAATGCGGTTCACCGGGGTTTTAGAAAAGTTGCAGTCGGTGCCATGTTGAGTTAAGCATAAGTTATAATTTGACCGAGAGTGTTAGTAGGGATCTCGGTAGAACTCACTGAGATTGTATCTCATTGTTTATATGTTGTTGTTTCACAGAGAAACAGGGACAGAAGATACCACAGAGGCACGAGTAGGTGGTCCCGGGAGATGGATAATGACCTAGCTTTATGTTTAAGTTTATTTTCCTTCTGTTGTCTATGTATCACAACACCATGGCTTTAGTGTGATGTTTCTAGATTTTCTCTTTCTTGTATGATACTGAATACAATAGTTGCTGAATATTATGGTCTGAGAACCTTTTTATGGTCTTATGTGTAATAAGACTGCTTGGTTGTTATTCAGTGAAAAACTATGTTGCAGTGTTCACTAATTATGCAGGACTTGTATATCTCTGATGTGTTACTAATGTGCACTCGGGCATTTTTAGTCGATAAAATTACCAGGGTGTTACAGAAACATTTTTCCCATTACCTTTCATTTGATTCGCTAGAGCAACTAACCTCGTGATGAATTCCCCAATTGACTCTCCATCATTCATATTCAATGCTTCATATTGTTTCCGGAGTGACTGCAATCGAACTTGCTTCAATCGATCTGCTCCTCCATATGCATTCTTGAGAATATCCCACGCATTCTTCGCGGAATCACAGTCAATGATCAATTCTTGGATGTTCTCATCAACACTTTGATGAATCAAGAACAATCCTTTTCCATACCTCTTTCGCAGTGCATGGTGATTATTCCTTTGCGCTTCAGTCGCATTTGCTTCAAGTGGTGGAACGCCATCATTCACAATTTCCAGCACATCTTGAAAACGAAACAACACCTTCATTTGCGCACACCATCGTTCGTAGTTCTTCACTTTGAAAACGGGCAGATTCGACGGAATCCCTTGATTGTCTCGCGTCGCCATTGATAAACCTTGTTGGATCTTGAAGCTCTGTTATACCAATTTGTTGGGATATAGATGAAAGGATGAACAAAGAAAACGAAAGAGAAACAGAGGCAACAGAATTGTGGAGAAGAAAAACGGATTGCAACAGTAACAGAAAAACAAACTGATACTAAAAGTATAGTTTCATGATGTTGTTGTATGAATGGCCATTGTTGTCAGAATCACCTGATTTCACAAAATTTGGTGACCATAGATTTCCAAGGGTGAAATCGTAATCTGCATAGTAAAATCTTTTGAAATATGTTACGTCTGATGCATATTTATGAGATATGTCCTCTGGTTGAGACACCTAAAAGAGAGCACAAATAAGTTGCGGTCACGATCGTGTCGCGATTTTTAATATTGTAGAAAATCGTAGTCAAACGCGACTTTAATTCTGATCGCATTGGACATAGAGAACGAAGATGTTGCACCTCAAATTGTAGTTGCAAACATTTTTTTTAAAACATTGCTAAGAACTAAGACAATGGAGTGTCAGGGGATAGAAGTCTAAATCATTTGGTAATAGAGGCACTAGTTATCCAATACAACGATACAACTTTTATTGAAAAATATAGGATACGATACAATTAGGATACGCATTTAAAGGCAACATAGTTCTTCTTGAAAAAAATTATGTGTTCATTGATTTTGAATTTGAAAATGTTTAAAATCCAAGATGTATAACTTAAGTCTCTTAAAACGGGATTGACAATATGTACATATCAGCCAAACTCTATTATTAATATTTTTTCTTTTATTTATTTATTTATGATGGAGAGAAAAAAACAAGTCTTATTAAAATGAAAATAAATCGTAACCAAAAATAAATAACTAAAGAAAATAATAAAATATGAAGAAAGAGAGAGAAGTAGGTAATAACCTAAGTTGAAAGGGTGAAGGCCCAAGTCACGAGCACAAGAAGTGCTTAGATCGTACTCATTTTTCTTAAAATATTACTTTAATGGTAATAAAAAATAAACAATAGAAAAGAGGGAGTATAAACGGTTGGATTAGGGTTTTGAAACACTAGCTTCACTCTCTCGCCGCACATACATTTAGAGAGAGAAAATCTTAAACTTAAAAAAAATTAGAACCAGGGACAAAGAAAGGGGGGCCGAGAGGGAAAAGGGAGAAAAGGAGTTCCGCAGCAGCGACTGTCGTGTGTGATAGTACGCAGGGAGGGTCGCCGAAATGAAGGGAACACAGGCGAGGGGGGCGAACGGCGGCAAAGCTCGTGGTGGAGACGGCGCCTACGGCGACCGTGGCGGTGGTGCGTTCGAGGTACTTTTTGTTCTTTTTCTCTATTTAGATCTGTTATTTATCTTTCTGATACACCATTTAAAGCAACAAAAAAGGAATGCATACAAATGTCAGATCTAAAAAAAGAAAAAAAATGATACTAGATTGAGGTGCTTGAACATTTGGGAGATGATTGGGTTCTTAATGCTGTTGTTGTTGTGGTGGTGGTGATTTTGTCGTTAGTGATTGTTGTTGATGGTTTTGGTGTTGGATGGGTGATGGTATTATTAATATTGGGGTGGGAATGATGGTAGTTGTGGTGTTGATGGTGTTTGAGGTGGTGATGGTAGTAGGAGTGATGATTGGAGTGGTAGTGATGGTGATCGGGGTGGTGATGATGCTAGGAGTTATGGTGGAAGTGGTGGTGATGGTGACCGGGGTGGTGATGGTGGGAATGGTGGTGAAAGCAGAGGTAATGGCGCTGGGAGTGGGGGTGGTGGTGGTAGGAGGGTGGTGAAGGCGTTGATGCTGGCAGCATGAGTGGTGGTAAGGGTGGTAGTGGCGGTCGTGAATGAGGTGGATCTGGTGGTGAAGGCAGTGGAGATGGCGGCATGAGTGGTGGTAAGGGTGGTGGTGGGGTTGTGAATGGGGGTGGGTGTGGTGGTGAAAGCAACAATGACGACAAGAAAAGTGGTTGTGATGCTGAATGAGGTGAGTGTGGTGATGATGGCGGTAGGAGTGGTGGTCCGAGGTGGTGGTGGCGGGCGTGAATGGGCTGGGTGTGGTGGTGATGGTGATTAAGGTGGCAGTGATGGTGGCAGGAGTGGTGGTGGCGGTGAAGAATAGGGTGGGTATCATAGCGATGGTGGGAGTGGTGGTGAAGGCGACAAGAGTGGTGGTGGCAGCGGTTGTAACATCCCTAGTTTTGTTAATTTCGGATTACGAAATTAACTAAACGATTTATTATTCTATTAGATGATAAATCCGGTCATGGATACGACAATTTTGTGGAATCAATGTTTAATCGCTCAAGCATATGAAATATGCGCAAATTATTCGAATCGTGTGAATTGTAATGGGAAATTGAGCGCAAGGGCAAAATGATCATTTCAATAAATATCGTTGGACCAATCTAGTAAGTGATCATGGCTATAGTAGTTAATCGACTCAAGTAATTTAATTAATCAAATTGCTAATGATAGGAGAAGATGCATGGTTAATTGGGAATTAAGTTTAAGTGAGAGTTTTAAACTAAGGGCATTTTGGTCAATTGCTCATTTTCTTTAAAACACTGAACTCCAGCACCTCCCTCATTGTGATCCAACTTCTGAAACAGAAAACCCAGAGAGGGAGATGGAGGAGAGGGCGAAGAGAGGGATGGAGAAGAAGGAAAAGAGGGAATCCACAAACCTTCATGCATGTAGGTGTTTGAGCTATCAATCTTCCTCATTTTTCCTCCTCTTTCATTTGATGTCTATATCATGCAAAGAATCCGATTACACCATCCTCTTCCATCATCCATACATTTTGAACTTTGAAGGGGGAAGAAGGTGTTGAAGCTCAATCCTTGCATGGTGTGTCATTTGGAGTTGAGAAGTGATTCTAAGGGTATGTTTCAATCACATTTCGAATCATTATAGGGTTTGGCTACTTGATTCTGTTTTTGGGTCAGTTTGAGTAACTTGGTTCTGCTATGGATGTTTGGGTTGGCTATGGGACACAAATTCGTGGGTACAAATGATTGAGGATGATGTTTCTAATTAATCAAGAATTCTGCTGGGAACCCGTATGACCTACCTTCATTGTGTTCATCGTATCTCCCTGTATTCAACTCTTCTGTTCATGATTTTTGTTCCTCTGGAAACTAGACACAAAATGCTTCAATATGAGCACAAGAACCGTCGGATTTCATTTGGAAATGTGAGAGAGATTGTGTCCTCAAGTTTTGGTTAAGAATCAGGCACTATACTGAACCAGTCCACTTGTTTTCGCGATAAATCTCTGGATATTGGTTGCATGCGTCTGAAACTTCCTCCATCAGAAACTAGACAAAATTCCCTACGCAATGGACACTGGTTTGGATAGTTTTGGTCACGAATTGACCTAGTTACGCCTGTTGCAAAAGTATGCCCTGATACTGGAAAACAGAAAGAAGAGCTGGAAATGTTAATTCGTCGGATTAGGGATTCGAGTTGTCAAGTCACGAGAGACATCAATTCTACACACCGGAAAGGAATTCAGTAGCAATAGGAGTGTTGGAGTTGCTGGGATTAAATTGGAGTAGTAGAGGTTGCTGTCTCGAGGTCTGACCAAGTTCGATGCGAGTTCGTGACTACGGGGATTGTTCGAGTGGTTACGGTCCAATCGTTCGTGCTCCGGCGTGATTTCTCGAGGATTCGTCAAACCGGTGAGTTTCACTCACGATTAGGGTTAATTTGATTGTTTTGAACTTAATTATATATTTTGGTTCTCGGATGGAAATTGAGTCGAGAGACGTTTTGGGTCGAAAACCGATTTTTGAGAAACCTAACGTTTTATGGTTTATGGAAATATAAGCGTTCAAAAATGATTTTTGATCTCATTTATGCACTGGTCTATTGTCTGGAATGTCGGGAATATATTCTGTTTTTCAGGTTGGATTGAGATCGGAAATCGAATTGGGCGCAAATGGAGAAACGAAAGCGAGAAATCTGCTGAGTTCTGTAACAGATACAGGACGCACGGATCGTGCGCCCCTGGGCACGGACCGTGCGCCCTCTTCGGGTTGGAATTGTGAAACACGCACGGGTTGTGCGCCCCTGGGCACGGACCATGCGTGTCACTCACGGGTCGTGCGCCCCTGGAGAACGGACCGTGCGTGAGGTTCTATTATCGAGCTCCGATTTTTCGTTTCGTCGATCCTTTCGATCCCAAACCACTTCTAATCTTCTTCCTAACCACTTGTGACATAATTAACCTAATAAAAACTCTGTTTTAAGCATGTTCAACTTGAGTTTTTGAAAAGGAGTTTTGAAAGTCAAATTGATCGAAAAACCGAAAGCTAGTATGTGTGTGGGTTCATGTATTGAATAAACCAACTGAACTGGATGTCAATTGTTATGCTGTGATTATAATGTCGGATGTCTAACTTTGAATTCATCAAAACGGGTTATAACTGTACTGATAAAATAACCATAATTCACTGGAGTTTTTTGTGGACTGAATATAACTGTGATTGCGACTGAGGTAAGTTCCACGTTATGTTTATGTTATTGTTTATGTGACGGCCCAATGCGGGTACATTGTTTGTGACGGCCCAATGCGGGTACATTGTTTGTTGACGGCCCAATGCGGGTATATTGTTTATGTGACGGCCCAATGCGGGTATATTGTTTATGTAACGGCCCAATGCGGGTAGTGTTGATTGTGTCTGAGATATAAATGTAACTGGATTAATTGTAGATGTCTATACGTCAGGATAACAAACTTAGTAATCACGAGTGAGATCACTAAGGTCATAATGGTAATAATAATAATGTTATGTTACGTTCATGTTATTGATTGTTGACGGCCCAATGCGGGTAGACGGCCCAATGCGGGTGGAGATTGGCATACTAGGGAGGGAAGTCATGATCCCTTGCCTAGGCCCTGTATACGTTTTGGCGTGGTCAAACGTGGGTTACCGGGACTAGTGGTTCTTGCACGACCTGTTTATGTTAAGTTAAGTACACGATTCGCCGGGAGTAGTGGTTCTTGCACGGTCGGCGTTTCGATTAATCACTAGACATTGTTTGTCAACTTATGTTGTAAAGGTTTAATAATTGAACCGAGTGTTAGTGAGGCGGCACGGTAGAACTCACTGAGACAAGTTGTCTCACCCAATCATTGTTGTTGTTTTTACAGAGAACATGATATAAGGATAGCAGGCGGCACGGTTAGTTGTCAGGCTCGAGGAGAAGTTGGAGATGTGATCTTCAATCCATGTTTTAGATTGCTTTGATGTAGCCTCTGTATTTGGTCTTATGACTCGAACTTGTATAATGTTTTTTCATAGTTTCCGCAGTTTCTTGTAAGGATTTATATCTGAACAGGAATTTATATACTCTGATGTAAACCAAATTGTATATTTAGGTATTTCTTTGTTAAAGAAATACCGGGGTGTTACAGCGGTGAATGGGGTGGTGTTGTGGTGATGGTGGAAGTGGTGGTGAAGGCGATCGTGAATGGGTTGGGAGTGAGGTTGGCGAATGCGAAGTGGGGTCAATGTCCATTAAAAAGATTTCTATCTCTTGGAATTTATTTGAATAAGATTGGGGACCAAAAGAAAATGGGTTATTTGATATAGGTTGAGGATCAAAGCAAATTGGGGGAATTTGACATTGGTTGGTGATTAAAAAAAATGATGGGAAAGTTGACCGCATGTGAGGCCTAAGTTTTACAATTTCCACCCATGTGAGGCCTAAGTTGAACACATGGTATGACATAGTGGGATAAACCCAAGTTTGTTCCTTCCACATTGGAAAAATTATGCACCACATTAAGTGCTCCTTTCGTCATCAATAAATTTGTTATTAGACGTACTTCACATGAGATTATAAATTTTGATGGGTTTGAATTTGTGTGTGCTTTAAACTTTTTCCATGATCTTGATCCTCATGGTTTACTTAAAGAGGTGAACTACAAGGGAGTGGGAGAAGTAACTACGCCCAGACTTGAGGACAAAACTACTTTTCAAGGGGGGAGTGGTTCTAGGGAAAGGTTGGGGGATATTAAATGGAAGGAACAAGTGTTGGGATGGCGGCAGCACCCAACATAGGGAGCGCGACAACGGGATTTGAAGAACCCATTGAAGACAAGGCCAAGGATTGGAGCTACGGGCAACCCCGCGAAGCAACATGACAACACGACAACCCCTCGAAGCAACACGACAACATCTAACTCATGAATAACTCATTGATTACAAGACCAAGCATTGGAGCAGTTCCCTAAAACCAACCTTGAGGACCATGTTGTTTTTAAAGGGGGCGGTATTGTTAGACCTAGTGTTAGTGGGTGGTTCTAAGTGAGTTAGTTTTAGATGGTTAGGAAGTTGGTGTAGTTTGTTTGGGTTGTTATAATTGAAGGGGAGTTTGTTATAATTAAAGGGGTAGTTATTAAGTGGTTAGGGGAGTTTGTTATAAGTGGTCGTTAGTTATTAATTTGTTAGGTCATTCCCTTCTATTCCCCCATGTAATGGAAGCCTATAAGTAAAGGCTTCCACCCCACTTATAGAGTATCTTGGATAATACCTAAAGCTTAGTCGTGACCGGGTGAAGCCAAAGGGCGGAGAGCCTATTCTCTCCAATTGTTTTCAAACCATATCAATACTATCCCATTTTCATTGCTACAATGATTGGATATCAATATAGAATATGTTGAAGAATGATCTTTTGCAAAGATTATATCAGAATCTCAAATTTTGTAAAACCAAGATCATATTCCTAGAGTTAGGCATCAAATAAAGTATAGGTTTCTCAAGATATGCAAGTCAAGTTTGATTCTTTCAATCTTCTCAAGATATGCAAGTCAATGAACAAATGAGTGCAGCCTCAGTCTTTGACCTGTTGTTGTGGTTGGGCTGCATTTTTGTGTCTCGCCGTTGGGTTAGATCGTGTTGGGTTATTTTGTTTGTGGGCTGGTATATCCATTTGTCCGAAAATATTGCCAAAAAAAATGTACATGGCTCACTTAGAATTGCCAAGTTAGCTGACGTGGCATGACTTAATTCCAACAGTTGTATAGAAAATAAGAAAAACATGTCGCTTAATTGTGGAGAGAGAGAGAGAGAATAATAATTTATTTATTTTAGTCAACAACTATTCCATTCAATTAGCAATTAATGGCAGACAATTTCAACCAAAAAAAGTCACGATTGAAAATTCAATTAATCCTTAAGTCAAATAATATTAAAATTTATATCGTCTTTGTTTCATCTTTTTTTTTGCTCGTTTTCCTTTTGAGTACCAAACAAAATCTAAAATTAAATATACAACTTAAAATAATATATATCAAAAATTCCAAACTATTAAATGACATTTATTTTCATGCATGTATGAGATATCTATCTTTAATCCATAGAGACACACATATATAATAGAGAGAGAGATGTAAAGACCCTTTTATTCTTTCATTCCACCCCAACCACACTTTTTACATTATTTGCTTATTGAAAGAAGCTGCAAATACAATAATAATGTAGGTTGGCATGTATTATATACATGCCAATCAACAAAACCCCAACCGTTGAAAATACAATAATACATGCCAACCACATACATATATCATTTAACACTAATAATGTAGGTTGGCATGTATAATTGTATTTGCATGTTAATATATCAGGTTGCTTCCATGTTCTCTAAGACAGCTAGTAAGAAACTGCCATGTTACAAAAAACACTTGAAAAAATGACACTCTAACTAATGTTGAATCATAATATAAAAAGTAGAAAAGTAACTCACTTTTTTTTACCGTTAAAAAGACCTCTCATAATCATTTCCCTAAGGATTTCTTCTGCCTTTTTGTTCTGATCTCTCTCAAAGAGAGCACAAATAAGCTTTTCAAAGGTTATCACATCTGGAATGCAGCCATCTTGTTTCATTTTTGATAATAAATCCAAAGCTTGATTGGTTGAACCAGCTCTGCAAAGGGCTCTGATAATGATTGTATACATGACAACTCCTAATTGGTAGCCTTTAACTGAGAGTTCGTCAAAAATATCCAGTGCATCCTTTAGCCTACCTACCTTGCAAAGTCCTTCCACAATTAATGTATATGTATGCTCATTTCGGTGAATCCCTTTCTCTTGCATTGTTTATACTAAAGCGAGAGCGTCATCAACTCGATGCCCTCTTGCATTGTTTTTACTAAAGCGAGAGTGTCATCAAACAACTCCTCCCTATAATTGTTTCCTACACACTATGTGCAGAGGGCATCGAGTTGATCGCGCTCTCGCTTTAGTAAAAACAATGCAAGAGCAAGGGATTCACCCAAATGAGCATACATATACATTAATTGTGGAAGGACTTTGCAAGGTAGGTAGGCTAAAGGATGCACTGGATATTTTTGACGAACTCTCAGTTAAACGCTACCAATTTGGAGTTGTCATGTATAGAATCATAATCAGAGCCCTTTGCAGACCTGGTTCAACCAATCAAGCTTTTGATTTATTATCAAAAATGAAACAAGATGGCTGCGTTCCAGATGTGATAACCTTTGAAAAGCTTTTCTGTGCTCTCTTTGAGAGAGATCAGAACAAAAAGGCAGAAGAAATCCTTAGAGAAATGATTATGAGAGGTCTTTTTAACAGTAAATAAAAGTGAGTTACTTTTCTACTTTTTATATTATGATTCAACATTAGTTAGAGTGTCATTTTTTTAAGTGTTTTTTGTAACATGGCAGTTTCTTACTAGCTGTCTTATAGAACATGGAAGCAACCTGACATATTAACATGCAAATACAATTATACATGCCAACCTACATTATTAGTGTTAAATGATATATGTATGTGGTTGGCATCTATTATTGTATTTTCAACAGTTGGGGTTCTGTTGATTGGCATGTATATAATACATGCCAACCTACATTATTATTGTATTTGCAGCTTCTTTCAATAAGCAAAGAATCTAAAAAGTGTGGTTGGGGTGGAATGAAAGAATAAAAGGGTCTTTACATCTCTCTCTATTATATATGTGTGTTTCTATGGATGGTAAAGATAGATATCTCATACATGTATGAAAATAAATGTCATTTAATAGTTTGGAATTTTTGATATATATTATTTTAAGTTGTATATTTAATTTTAGATTTTGTTTGGTACTTAAAAGGAAAATGAGCAAAAAAAAAGATGAAACAAAGACTACATAAATTTTAATATTATTTGACTTAAGGATTAATTGAATTTTCAGTCGTGACTTTTTTTGGTTTTTTTGGTTGAAATTCTCTGCCATTAATTGCTAATTGAATGGAATAGTCGTTGTCGTGACCGTGATCCCGACGAGACGGCTCAAAAATTGATAGTTTTAGGAGTCGCCACCCAATTTATTTAATAGGAAAAATTGAGAAAAACCTAACCAGAAGTTATCGGTCTGCGTATACCAGATTGAGTTCGAGAGTCGATTATGCATAGGGAATGGCGGAAACTTAATCCCATTGCACCCCTAATACATCTGTCATAAGACAGTTACCCTAAATCCGATTGTGCAAATTACGAGTTATTTGTTTACCCCAAAATTAAGTAAAAAAGAATTATTTAGAAATAAATAAAATAGGGACCAATTTAAGAAAATTTAATTTTGACTTGACGGGGCAGCCCCGCTCCTACGTGCAATGAGGAACTCAACAGTCACGTAGTTCTTCCTGAATAAGTTTGTTGGTTGGTTGATTTTATTTTTTGAAGGGGTTTAAGATCACCAAGCTGTACAACTCAGGCGTCTTAAACCAGGATTGCGAGGTTGACAAGATGTACATCTCAATCAAGCTCATTTTTTAGTTTATTTGGAAAATAGGTGTTAAAGAAAAAAATGGATTATTTATTAGAGAAAAATTAATTTAGCTTGACGGGGAAGCCCCGCTCCTACGTATTTCCGAAGGGGAGAATCAAAGGCTACGTAATTCTTCTAGAAAATGTTTGTTTGTTGATTGATTTCAAGTTTGAAAGGGGTTAAAGACCACCAAGCTGTACAACTCAAGCGTCTTAAACCGGGTTGTGGATCTGACAAGATGTACATCTCAATCAAACCAATTTTTATTGTTTCTATTTTTTTTGTAAAAAAAAAAAGAAATCATTTTTTTGAGGAGAAATAATAGGAGGAAGAAAAAGGGGTGAAATAATAAAATAGGGGTATAGTTAATAAAAAGGGGGTTACATTAGGGAAAGTAGGGTGGGATTTGCGAAAGGGGTAGTATTAAAAAAAATGGGGTGCAGACAGCAGTGGGTGCGCTGTTATATAAAGACGGGGGTCTGATTAGCTGAAATAGTTCAGTTTGCGTTTTTTGTGTTTTTTTGGATCTGACTACGGGTTGGGCCTTTATGGGGAGGCTGTATTCATTAAAAACGGGGGTTGTAACTATGAATCGATTTTAAAATAAAAATTCATAAAACCGAATAGGAAATCAGACTATATAAAGCTAATGTAAAACCAGAATGGAACCCTAGTTTCAATCCTCCTCACCATCAGCCACAACAAATGTCCAAGGAGAGAGAAAAAAAATTTGGGTCCAAGAGAGAGAGAGAAAGAAAAGAAAACGTGAAAGAGGAAGGGAAAGAAGAGGAAGGAAAGGAGAGAAGGAGGGGGAAGAGGGAGTGACCGACGGTGAGATGTTGCCGGCGGTGGTCGTCGACGACGAACCATGGTGGCCGGCGGTTAGGAGAGAGAAAGCGTGTGGGAGTTTGGTGGTGTGGTGGTGGAGAGAGAGGGATAGAGTTGTTGTTTGGCCGCTAGGGGTGGTGGTGGTCGCCGGAGTGAGGGTTGTCACGGTGGTGAGGACGATTACAGTGGTGGGAGGCGGCAGTGAGTGGAGAGAAAGGGTGGTCGTGGGGTGGCCGGAGCTCACGGCGGTGGGGGTGCTCGCCGGAGAAAGTGGTGGTTTTTTTTTTGGGGGCTTGCATGACTATGGAGGTTTTCTCTTTCTCCTCCTCTTATTATTTTTTTTGAAATCGTTCCTGTTACAGTGCCCTCTCCTCCTTTTTTATTTACTGATCCCCCCCCCCCCCCCCCTTTATGTTGTTGTTCATAGGTATTTATAATGGAAGTTGTGGTGTAGGTGTAGCCTCAAAACTAGAGGATTGCCACCCAAGGGGACCAACAAGCATAACCATCTCTGAAAGGCAATTGAGACAGCAACAGAGGTGTCTACCAAGACTGCAAATTTCCTTTGCTAAGAATGGGAATAAAGCCAAGGAGCAAGGAGAAAGTAGCTTGAGCTTGTAACTCCAAACTAAAATGCAAGAGTCGACTTCTCCCTCTCTTTATTTTGTTGTGTACTATTTGCTTTCAATTAATTTTTTTGTACTATTTTGTATTTATTTATTTTGTCTCCACATGTAACAAAGTTGACTTCCTTTGGTTGTACCATTCTTTTGTAAAAACTGATATTATAATAAAAAACATATATTCCAATCTGATTTTTTCCGTAACACTACAATAAAAAAAAGTCCAATTAAAAATAGCATAAACAAATGCAAAATCGCCAATAAGCACAAAAAAGCACGTGTGAACGATAAAAATCTAAAAATGAGCAAAATGACATATTTTTGGGATTTTTTATAAAAAATGAAAAAATACCGATTAAAATTGGGTGTTCACAGTCGTTGATTAAAATAAATAAATTATTATTCTCTCTCTCTCTCCACAATTAAGCGACATGTTTTTCTTATTTTCTATACAACTGTTGGAATTAAGTCATGCCACGTCAGCTAACTTGGCAATTCTAAGTGAGCCATGTACATTTTTTTTGGCAATATTTTTTGGACAAATGGATATACTAGCCCACAAACAAAATAACCCAACACGATCTAACCCAACGGCGAGACACAAAAATGCAGCCCAACCACAACAACAGGTCAAAGACTGAGGCTACACTCATTTGTTCATTGACTTGCATATCTTGAGAAGATTGAAAGAATCAAACTTGACTTGCATATCTTGAGAAACCTATACTTTATTTGATGCCTAACTCTAGGAATATGATCTTGGTTTTACAAAATTTGAGATTCTGATATAATCTTTGCAAAAGATCATTCTTCAACATATTCTATATTGATATCCAATCATTGTAGCAATGAAAATGGGATACTATTGATATGGTTTGAAAACAATTGGAGAGAATAGGCTCTCCGCCCTCCGGCTTCACCCGGTCACGACTAAGCTTTAAGTATTATCCAAGATACTCTATAAGTAGGGGTGGAAGCCTTTACTTATAGACTTCCATTACATGGGGGAATAGAAGGGAATGACCTAACAAATTAATAACTACCGACCACTTATAACAAACTCCTCTAACCACTTAATAACTACCCCTTTAATTATAACAAACTCCCCTTCAATTATAACAGCCCAAACAAACTACACCAACTTCCTAACCATCTAAAAGTAACACCCACTAACACTAGGTCTAACAATACCGCCCCGTTGAAAAACAACATGGTCCTCAAGGTTGGTTTTAGGGAACTACTCCAATGCTTGGTCTTGTAATCAATGGGTTCTTCACGAGTTAGATGTTGTCGTGTTGCTTCGAGGGGTTGTCGTGTTGTCATGTTGCTTCGCGGGGTTTCCCGTGGCTCCAATCCTTGGCCTTGTCTTCAATGGGTTCTTCAAATCCCGTTGTCGCGCTCCCTATGTTGGGTGCGGCCGCCATCCCAACACTTGTTCCTTCCACTTAATATCCCCCATCCTTTCCCTAGAACCATTGCCCCCTTGAAAAGTAGTTTTGTCCTCAAGTCTGGGCGTAGTTACTTCTCCCACTCCCTTGTAGTTCATCTCTTTAAGTAAACCATGAGGATCAAGATCATGGAAAAAATTTGAAGCACACACAAATCCAAACCCATCAAAATTTATAATCTCATGTGAAGTACGTCTAATAACAAATTTATTGATGACGAAAGGAGCACTTTATGTGGTGCATACTTTTTCCAATGTGGAAGGCATATTTAATTGACCCAAAAAAGATTGTATTGCACTCAATGGAATCTTCTCCTGAATTATTCCTTGTGTCATCCCAATACAAAGATTGAAAAGAAGGCATTCACTCCTAGTTTCATACTCAAACCCATAATAGCAATTGAATGGTGTCCACATTCTGTTAAATTTAAAATTAAAGGAACAAACTTGGGTTTATCCCACTATGTCATACCGTGCGCTCAACTTAGGCCTCACATGGGTGGAAATTGTAAAACTTAGGCCTCACATGCGCTCAACTTACCCATCATTTTTTTTATCACCAACCAATGTCAAATTCCCCCGATTTGCTTTGATCCTCAACCTATATCAAATAAACCATTTTCTTTTGGCCCTCAATCTTATTCAAATAAATTCCAAGAGATAGAAATCTTTTTAATGGACATTGACCCCACTCCACATTCGCCAACCCCACTCCCAACCCATTCACGACCGCCTTCACCACCACTTCCACCATCACCACCCCATTCACCGCCGCCACCACCACTCTTGTCGCCTTCACCACCACTCCCACCATCGCTATGATACCCACCCTATTCTTCACCGCCACCACCACTCCTGCCACCATCACTGCCACCTTAATCACCATCACCACCACACCCACCCCATTCACGACCGCCACCACCACCCTTATCAGCACACTCACTTCATTCAGCATCACCATCACTCTTCTTGTCGTCATTGCTGCTTTCACCACCACACCCACCCCATTCACAACCCCACCACCACCCTTACCACCACTCATGCCGCCATCGCCACTGCCTTCACCACCAGATCCACCTCATTCACGGCCGCCACTACCACCCTTACCACCACTCATGCCGCCAGCACCAATGCCTTCACCACCCTCCTACCACCACCACCCCCACTCCCTTCGCCATTACCTCTGCTTTCACCACCATTCCCACCATCACCACCACTTCCACCATAACTCCTAGCATCATCACCACCCCGATCACCATTACTACCACTCCAATCATCACTCCTACTACCATCACCACCTCAAACACCATCAACACCACAACTACCATCATTCCCACCCCAATATTAATAATACCATCACCCATCCAACACCAAAACCATCAACAACAATCACTAACGACAAAATCACCACCACCACCACAACAACAACATTAAAAACCCAATCATCTCCCAAATGTTCAAGCACCTCAATCTAGTATCGTTTTTTTCTTTTTTTAGATCTGACATTTGTATGCATTCCTTTTTTGTTGCTTTAAATGGTGTATCAGAAAGATAAATAACAGATCTAAATAGAGAAAAAGCACAAAAAAGTACCTCGAACGCACCACCACCATGGTCGCCTTAGGCGCCGTCTCCACCACGAGCTCTGCCGCCGTTCGCCCCCTCGCCTGTGTTCCCTTCCTTTCGGCGACCCTCCGTGCGTACTATCACTCACGGCAGTCGTTGCTGCGGAACTCCTTTTCTCCCTTTTCCCTCTCGACCCCCCTTTCTTTGTCCCTGGTTCTCATTTTTTTTAAGTTTACGATTTTCTCTCTCTAAATGTATGTGCGGCTAGAGAGTGAAGCTAGTGTTTCAAAACCCTAATCCAACCGTTTATACTCCCTCTTTTCTATTGTTTATTTTTTTATTACCATTAAAGTAATATTTTAAGAGAAATGAGTAGGATCTAAGCACTTCTTGTGCTCGTGACTTGAGCCTTCACCCTTTCAACTTAGGTTATTACCTACTTCTCTCTCTTTCTTCATATTTCTTCATATTATTTTCTTTAGTTATTTATTTTTGGTTGCGATTTATTTTTATTTTAATAAGACTTGTTTTTTCTCTCCATCATAAATAAATAAAAAAGAAAAATATTAATAATAGAGTTTGGCTGATATGTACATATTGTCAATCTCGTTTTAAGAGACTTAAGTTATACATCTTGGATCTTGAACATTTTCAAATTCAAAATCAATGAACACACAATTTTTTTTCAAGAAGAACTATGTTGCCTTTAAATGCGTATCCTAATTGTATCGTATTCTATATTTTTCAATAAAAGTTGTATCACTGTATTGGATAACTAATGCCTCTATTACCAAATGATTTAGACTTCTATCCCCTGTCACTCCAATGTCTTAGTTCTTAGCAATGTTTTAAAAAAAATGTTTGCAACTACAAATTGAGGTGCAACATCTTCGTTCTCTATCTCCAATGCGATTAGAATTAAAGTCGCGTTTGATTGCGATTTTCTCCAATATCAAAGATCGCGACACGATCGTGACCGCAACTTATTTGTGCTCTCTTTTAGGTGTCTCAACCAGAGGACATCTCTACATTTACATCCTGAGGACTTCTCCAGCTCAGCATGACATCACCATTTTGGCGCCAATTTTCAGCTTTCCCGCCCAAAAGTTCCAGTCAATAGAATAATGCCATGTGTCTTCCTGCCACTCCCATGTAAGTCAGCTGAAAAGACAGGTACAGAGAGAAAGAAGAGAACCACTTTGCTAATCATTTCTGAGAAACAACTACACTGTTGCTTCTCATCTCTCACTCTCTCACGTCATTTCACCTTCATTACACTGTTGCTTCTCATCTCTCACTCTCTCACGTCATTTCACCTTCATTCGCTGTATCAACATAACACCTCCATTTCCCAAAACTGTGCTTTGGTTAACCTAGCCTTCTCCACGCCAATCACTCTCGTCCGTTCGCGCAACCCCAAGCTCTCAAGCTGCCTCCTCCGCCGTGGCCCCAACATCCTCCGTTCGCGAGCTCAAGCTGCCTCTGTTCGCGAGCTCGCCTCTTCCCTCTATTCGCGAGCTTCCACTTCAATCCGTTCGTGACCTCAACATTCCTCCCCCGTGACGAACACGACGTCCTCTGTCCGCGACGCTGCTTCTTCATTCTTCCTCTGCATTGCTGTGGATCTGCATTGTTACTTGGTTGAGTGAGAAATCTATTTGTTACATGACATTGATTTTCCCCCAAAACCCTAAAACTCGTATTTATATTCTGTTGATATTGAATGATGACGACGATGAAATAATCGGAGCTGACAACAGTGAAGCCGTATGCAATACAATCGTTTTCGTCTCTGTCGTTGTCTCAATTTCTCTTTCAATTGCAGTGGTGCCATTTATTTCGAAATTCCCTAAATTAACAGTGTCAATAATGACCACTACAGGATTTGGATGAGCGGAAAAGAGGCTGAAGGAAATGGAAGATGGAGCTGCAGCTTTGCGAGAGATGCAGGTAAAGGTCGAGAAAGGGATGGGATCTGTGCAAGGCGGCTCCTATTTACTCAGTTTTCTTTTTTTTTTTTTGGAATTGTGATTGGGGTGTTCAATTTGTTGCAATTTTGATCCCAAATATTAATAATCGTAAACTAAGTGTGCTTGATATGTAGCGTAGGGATTACATACAACACGGTATAGATGAGTTTGGTGAACACAGAATGCTTAGATGAGGGTTCAGGGCTTGTAGAGCCTCCCAATCCCGATATTATTGAAACTGATCCTGCCTCTCGCTATGTTAGGGTAATCTAATTTTCTGCTTTTTTGTGATTCCTTTTTCCATTTTTTAGAATTAAGACTAAGCTTATGCTGCTTATGCATTCGTGGGTGGCTTTCTCTCTCACCACCTCTCTTTCTCCATTTTCGATTAACTTTCTCATCTTCCTCAATCCTAATTTGTTTCTCTATTTTGTGTTGTTTTTCTCTCTATCCTTCTCATTTGTATTCAATAAAGTTTCAGGCTTTTCATCTTCAAGGGTTGCATGCACAAATTTCTAGGTTTTCTATGTCATTGTATGTTGCTTCAATGATTCACAAAACCTATCACCTTATTATGATTTCTCTGATTTGCCCTATTTGGATTTTGACAATCTTTTGTTTAATTTTTTGTTGTTGCAGAGGATAAGCTGCCATTAACTCATGCCAAAATTCATGTGGAGAAAAGATATCATGTGATCTGTAAGAATTTATGATGGAATATCTGTTTCTTAATTCAAACCTATTTTATGCTTGACATTGGCTGAATGGTTTGTTTTCATTTTGAGGTTTTTTTCCCGTGGTGGTGAATGACTCTTGTTTCTTAATCTTCATCTTAATATGATTTCCGTTGATTGATTTCATTTGTAGCGATCATCTTATTTTCTATATTTAATATAGGTTACTTATAATATTGTGAGATCTGATGCTGATTTTGTTTGGAGGTGCTCCACTGCACTTGAAGGCAACAGTTCATATAATTTTTGAGGAGAAAGATGAGGCCATCATATGAGAGCCTGAGAGGTGAGTCCTAAGTGAGAGAAAATGAGGACATCATCTATTATTCTAATTTAGTAGCATTTGTTTTGTCTATTAAAATCAACTATTTCAAAAGTATAAATAGTTACACTATGTGTCTGCTAATAACTTTGAGTCTCTATGTAAATCAATTATTTGTTGTGATGCTATCCTGTTGTAGCAATGTCATTTTAAAGTTCCTATACCGAGGCCTTAAGCTTGATCAGACCCGTTTCCTCATTCTTGATCTGCTGCATAAAATAACAATTAGTTTGGCTCAAACTGCTTATGATTTTTCTGCTGCAACTGATAGACCAAAACAGTGGTTGCTAACCATTTTGAATTACTTAGGAAACCAAGCTAGTGGATTTATCTACTGGTGTGCTATCATCCAGGTGCTGGTTGCTGATTTTCATAGTTATCAGATGGGTTGAATGGCGGTCTGGGTCTTGGCAGATACAAAATTCAAGCTAACTTACTGCATTCAGATTCAAAAATCTGAATGAGCATACAATGCCGTTCAATTATAGACCAATCAAAAGGAAAAAAAACCAGATATGATAAACTTTGAACATGTTGCACATTTTTGTTCTTGCATTTGGCACGTGTTCTGTTTTTACATGATTTTGGAAACTTTATGATTCAACATACTGTTTGTTCCTTTAGTGCATCATTTTTAGTCATAATTTGTTTAGCTTATTTTAGACATTCTTCATGAAACTATACATTTTGGCCTTGATTGGGTGCAGGTGAAAAGGTTCTAGAAGATTGCCAGTAAATCAAAGGTTGTTGATTGCGTATGCAACAAACTTGAACTCTAATGAGGAAAAGGCGGAAACTCAGGAAACTAATTTTTTTTATTTGATATCTCATGCTCACTGATGGAGATGGAAATTTATGATTTTATACTATTTATTTGAAGATTCAAACTCCCCTTCCTTTGTCTTTTCATTTTGTAGATAGGGCAAGAAGGAAGAAGGGAAAGCAGAGGAGGCAGTTGAGGGAAACGATGCACATAGCATGGTCTCTCCTATGTTTTTGTTTGCTGGGTTTGTCTCTAAGAATTGGGTTTCCTTTTTTTTCTTCTAAACTTCTTTTGCAATCTGAAAGGAAAAATGTTCTATACTTTTTATAATGATCTAGGCATGTGAATCTTCTGTCCTTGGAACTGTTTCTTTTCATTTGCTGGTCAATATGGAGACATTTGAAGGAAAAAATGGAAAATATTTTCACTGAACCATTGTCTTGATGTGGCATACAACACAAATCTAATGGTAAAGAATTTGCAATGAGGTCTTCATCCTTTTGTTGTTTCATTGTTGTAAAACAGATAATGTTAGTGGGCACCTGATACTTGGTAGCTAATAATTTTATAATCAATTTTTACTCTATTGAGGATTTGGGGGATTCATAAATAAAGGTCTAATTATCACTATTCGAATGAAAATTTTGCTTTTGGAATTGAATTGATAATGATTATCATGGATTCATGATTGTTTGCAAGGTACAACCAAACCTTTCATATTCCTTATACCTACACTTCATGCTTTTGGTTTTACCTGTTCATATATACCATTAAATTGTTTGTGAGCTATTTGTAGATTGGAAACAGAAGTCACTGAGTAAGCATCAATTATTTATTCGTTTGTTTCTTTACATATCTTTATAAATGGAAGGAATTCAATTTGGTGTTACTTTTTGGCTTTGCCAAACTTCTCTGTTATAATTGTAGGCATACGGCATACCATCTGCTTTATGTTGCGTTAGTTTGCACAATAATGTGTATTGTTCTTTTGAATTAAGAGAGATAAGCCTTATGATTGTAGTTATATCATTAACAATGACAGTCAAGGCGTTGAAGGTTGTAAATGATTATATTATGACAGTATATGCTTCATTTTCTTGATTGACTTAAAGGTCCCAAAAATTACATGTCTTTTCTTAAAATTCATGGTTCGCTTGAGCTATGAGTTGTATGTCAAAGGTTGAGTCTTTGTTTAACATTATGGAAAATGAATAATGTTTCATCATAATTTTTTCTATCTGCAGATGTCAAATGGTGACATGTTTGAGAAGAACCATGATGAGATAGACTTTGAATTTTTGGGGAACGCTAGAGGAAAAGACAGGAGGATTCAGAGCAATGGAAGTACTAGCATTGGCAGAGAAGGAAGATATGGTCTCTGGTTTGATCCTGCTGAGGATTTTCATCAGCACAGCATTCTCTGGACATATTCTAAGATCATGTGAGCCTCTACCTAAAAACCCTCTTAGATAACCACATTTGGTTCCCTTTTGGATTTTACTCAACAACAATATGGCTATATCTTTTCTATTATAGTAATTTTTTCATTATTCTTACCATGATCTTTCTTCATAATTGCTAACTAGGTATATTTTGTTTTTTGGATTCATGTTGTTTTGTTCAGTGATTTCTCTTAACAACCGATCTTTAATTTCCTGCTAGAATATTATTACTATAATACCCAATGATGTGTTTACTCAATGATATTAAATAAAACCAGACACTTAAGAGCTGCTAGCAAAGCTAATAATGTTGGCGCCAAGAAATCCGGTCGACGTGATCGAGGTGGGAGAAGAGTTCCAGTTCTAAAGGCCAACGCTGAGCTGCAAGCAAATATTGATATGGTACATGAGGCACGTAATTCATTTAATCAAATGCATCTAATTGCTTATGATTATAATGATGAGTTCATTTATTTGTCAATTAACAATATCAAAGTACATATTCAACTTAACATTTATCATTTTAGTGATCTTTCGCCTAAAGACTTTTGACAATTTTCATATGTCATTACAAACTAATTATTTTCAACTTGAAGCTCAGGGTGTTTGCTGTTAGTGTGCTTTGTTTGATATTACATTATATTACATTGTATCAATAGTGTTTGTGTTTCAGTTTTAGTTTTGGTTAGCATCTATGATATTGAATTGTGGATATAAAAGAAAATGTTATTGGCTTTCTTCAAGTTTGGATTGAGCCTGGTATTGCTTTCTTTAGGTTTTGATTGATTAGGTTGTCATGTTTTTGGATTTTCTAGGTTTCAATTGATTATGTAGCTGATTCTTTAGGTTTGATTCTGTGTGTCATGCTGCAGCTACAATAAATGACTAATAAGGTATATCTACTATCTAATTTGTAAATTGTCTTTGTTGGTTCACTGAAAATTTCTCCATTTGTTGATGATTCAAGCTTATGATGTTGTTAGATGTTTATTCTATTTGTTGGTTCATATTGTTTTCTCTGTAAATTGATCATTGACATTGGATCATTTTTTTTGGCTTTCCTTCATGGGTTCTGATGGCATATTCAGGTGAGTTGATTTTGGTCCTATTTGAGATGAGAGTGACCACAAGGGGCTGTGTAACCGGGCGGAAACTGTTTGTTTTATTTAGGGTAAAAGCCACAATAGTAAAGCAACTATGGCAACACCATTTTTATCTCCTTTTCATCATCTTTCTTTAATATGCATTCTTTTTTGACAATCTTAAATATGCATTATGATATAATTATGATCATGATTGTCATACTCTTTATCCTCATGCTTTACTTAAATATGCATTCTTTCGAAATTCATTACTTGGTAAAATTAAATTGGCAAAAAAAATTGGCATTTAGTGAATTAGTTCTATTTGCCAGGATGCCTCTAATGTCCGTATTACAAGTTGGAGGGATGATTGTATTGTGGATACATTCATATGAAGGCATAAATGTGGGTATATTCTAATATATTGAGTTAAATCTCAATTTCTATATTTTCAATATGTCCAAAACATCATTTAACTTTGTAGCTGAAACTGTGATAATGTGCAGGTTTTTTGCCCGTAAGTTCTTATACTCCAGCAATAACACCTCAACATTTCAGTAGGAACTATATGAGGAATATAATTGTAGATGCTGTCAACATTGAAGAGTCCTGAGAAATTGAGCTTAATTGAAAACTTAAGTTGCAGACTGACTCGAGATTTTAATTCATGTTATCTATAAGTTTGTCGTTTAAATATATTTTGTTTGTAAAAAAGTGGGCTCTTCTCAATAATGAATTCTAGCCTTTTTATCTTCCTCATTGCTGGTGTTAGATGTTTATTTCATGTTTAAGATTTTTTATTTTTGCCTCTTTTGATGTGTATAGATTTTAAAACTTAGAATTTCTAATTGCATCACTAATACTATGTGTATGTAACATATGTGTTAGACCAATGTCTATTTAATTTTCACCATCTTTATTTCCTTACTATTTAACATCGTCAATAAATAGTTACTAGAGCTTTTACCCCGTGCATCGCACGGGTAAATACGCTAGTATCTCATAAATATGCATCAGACATAACATATTTCAAAAGATTTTACTATGCAGATTACGATTTCGCCCTTGGAAATCTATGGTCACCATATTTTGTGAAATCAGGTGATTCTGACAACAATGGTCATTCATACAACAGCATCATGAAACTATAACTAGATGAAGTTGATGAAGTGTGGTCAAATCAAATTGAAAATTTCGACATTGTGATAATCTCAGCAAGACATTGGTTTTTCAGACCACTATTGTACTATGAAAATGGTCAAGTCATAGGATGCAACAAATGTGGAATAGAAAATGTGACAGATCTTGCATACCACTATGGATATAGAAAGGGATTTAGAACATTAAATAAGGTTAAAAAATATAATGGTGTGACATTTTTTAGAACATTTTGAGAATGGAGATTGGAATAAAGGTGGAAATTGTGTGAGAACAAAGGCATTTACAAAGGAAGATATGAAGTTAGAAGTGTATGTTTTAGAGACATATTTAACACAAGTTGATGAATTTAAGGTAGTCTATTGGTGTTTGCCTGGTCCTGTTGATACTTGGAATGAGTTTTTGCTTTATATGTTGAATATTGAAAGTCAGAAGAGATCTTTTGGTTCTAAGCTTTAGAGAGTGATTTAGAATATTAGATTTACAATGTCAATTAACCATATGAAAGACATTGTTTATTATTTAACATTTTTGGGGTTTGCAATTGCAAAGTATACCGCCACTCCTTCCACTCAAGTTGTTACAGGAACCACTCAAGTTGTTGTGTGCGATACATTGATGTCAACTCCCTACTAGACACTCAAGTTGTTGTAGGCGATACTCAAGTTGCTTCACGCAATGCTTTAATGTCAACTTCCTCCACACGCGCAGAAAACAGAGCCTCATCATTACCAGCCGCCATCAAAGAACGTGCCCAGTCAGCTGCATTTAATGTCAAGCACAAAAAACGAAGCACCATCATTTCAACAGACACCTTGAGTCACTCAACAATCACCTGTATCTCGTCAAACAGAACAAGCTCGGATCTTCTAAAAATCGGATCTGGGGGCAAAGTCCACAAGAACAAGCCCGGATATTCTAAAATCGGATCTGGGGCAAAATCTACAAAAAGAAGCTCGGCTTCGAATCTCGATAACCTCAAGATCGGTCTGATTTACAAGTCAAGATCGCCCTTCATGCGACCAGACTTGGGGGGGCAATTGTTACGGATTGGGCCTCCAAATTCTCATACAACAAGGCCCAACTCCCAAAAGGCCCATTAAAAAATACACCTCCAGTCAACCAACGGTTGAGATCAAAGCATAAGACCAGACAACCCAAATCGATTATGTCACACCACCAAAACTCTATAAATAAGTATTAAATGCTTGCATTAATGGTAAGCAATCTAACCCATAAACTTATCTGCACTTGACTTACTCCCTGACTTGAGCGTCAGACTGTCTTTGCAGGTACCACACCCCACTTCGGATCGGACTATTATTGATCAAGACCTACTACTACTTTCTATCTCTGATCGTCTACTCGGTAAGAGATACAGTACAGAACAATAATAATTGTAGAATAATACTGACAGTTCCACCAACAGTGAGATATGCTGTATGAAGAAAACTTGCTAAATTGCCAGAAACTCCACCCATTTAAAGGGAACTGGCAAACTATAATAAACACTGAGTGAAAAGGGGGACTTAGGCACAAGCTTCCGCTTGTTTTTAAGTTAATTTCCCCTTTTGAAGCTTTTAACATATTTTAGATAATCAAATATAGTTATTTATAAATTGCAGCCACAAAGGGTCGTTATTACTTTATACATACATATTAAAAAAATAGAAGAAAGCACTCAGACCATTTGTCTTATTGTTTTTGTTAGCGTGTTATTGATGCGCAGTATGCATCAGCTTTGTCGATGACTAATATATGACAAAGAATTTGACTAGCCAGGTGTATACTACGACTTTGCCACTCCATGTGATTCTCTCCTCCTAACAGAGTTTCTATCACACCCAAAATTCAAATTTGAAATCTTGATGTGGGATTCGAGCCTAGTTACCCTTTGGACTAACCCTTGTATTGTTTTAGTGTTTATAATAACATTAAAAGGTGATAGTAATAAAAAAAAGTGAAAATGGGGATTCTTGTCATTTTGCATTTGTTATTTCTTTCCAACTTTTTGTACATGCACGAGAGAATATCATTAACAAAATATGAATAAAGACACTTTAACAACATAAGCTATTCGAACAAAGTTTCTCATTCATAAAATTCATCTCAGATTCTTAATCATGAAGAAAAACACAGCAAAAAGTGTTCTTGTACCATTCACTCTTCTTATAATGCTTCCTCTTACTCTAATGAGAAACTCATATCAACAACCTCCAATAATATCTTCAGAAAGAAAAGAGTGTAACATATTTTCTGGTAATCGGATTCCTTACTCTGAAGGACCTTATTACAACAATGTGAACACCCAATTTTAACCAGTATTTTACATTATTTTCAAAATTCTAAAAAAATATCATTGTTTTTGGGCGCTTTTAGATTTTTAGCGTTTACACGTATTATTTCGAGATTGTTGGTGATTTAGCCATTAATAATGGATCATCATAGTTATTGTTATTAGTTTGTTTTAGGCTAAAGTGTTCCCGGGGTCCCTTATCTTTATTTAAAGTAACGAATTAGTCCTTTATGTTTTTTTTGTCCCAAATAAGTCCTTTATCTTTCAAATTTTTGACACATAAATCCTTTTCCGTTAACAGTGCTGATTTATGTGTCAAAAAAAAGGATTTAAGTGTTAAAAATTTGAAACATAAAGGACTGATTTGGGACATAAAAGGATTTATGTGTCAAAAATTTAAAACATAAAGGACTGATTTGGGACAAAAAAAAAGATAAAGGACCAAATCGTTACTTTAAATAAAGATAAGGGACCCCGGGAGCACTTTAGCCTTTGTTTTATTATTGTTATCGAGAAAAAACCAAATTTGAATGAATGTTTTTGTTTTATTATTATAATCAGTTTTTTTTACAAAAAGGGTACAACCAAATAGGTCAACTTTAGTACACATATAGAGACAAAAAAATTAATTAAAAGTAAAATAGTACACAAAAAAATTATTAATTAAATACAAAAAAAGGTACAAAATTTAAAATCAAAATAAAACAAAAAATGAGAGTGGAGGGCCTTTGCTGCTTGGAGAATGGAGCCAATTGCTCCTTCTTCTTGTTCCCTTGTTTTTTTTCCACTTTTGCACCAACAGGCCAGCAACAGTACCACCACCTTGGTGCTGTTTGTTGTGTCCTTCAGAGTTTGTCTCCAAAGGGCTTCAATCCTCTGCTCCACTACCCTGCAAAAGCGCAATAGAACATTTTGTCTCATTAATTTGCTAGCAATATAAAACCAACAGACAGAATCAAAATAGGGGGAGAGGGAACGAAACAAACAGCAAGCAAGGGGGGAGAACCAGAAAAAAATTTGGAGAAGTCAAAAAAAAGGGAGCTTGGAGCTCCGGCCACCACGTGGTGGTCACCACCATCAGTCCTCCCTCCCAACCACCACCTCACATCTCCACAACATCACCATCTCCACCGTATCACACCTCACCCTCACGGCCATCCACCACCAAACGGCCACCACCACAAAACCGTCCCCTTCTCTCCACCCACAGCCACCACGGCGCACCCCACCACGTCACCGTCGCCGCCTCTCTCACGGCCGAAAACCACCAACCAACAAACACCTTACAACAAAACAACCTCCAACCCACTCTCCTCCATTTTCGAAAACCAACAACCACCACCTATCCAAACCTCCACCCAACAACAACCACCACTACTTTCGCACCACCACTTTCGCACCGTGGAACGTCGCCGGAGACACTCCCTCCCCTTCGTCGATCGTCGTCTCCCTCTCCCCCTCCAAGCCGTCGCACTTCTCCCCCTCCCCCTCTCATTTCCTTTCTCTTCTTTCCCTCTCTCTCTTAGATCCAAAAATTTCTCTCTCCTAAAGAGAGTGGTGCGGCGCTGATGGTGATGATAGAAATGGAGTAGGTTTTCTTTTAATTCTTCATATAGTCCTGTTTGGGTAATTCTTCTGCTTTTATTTTTATTTTTTATCAGTTTTACTACCCACACCCCTCGTTTTGATGACAACGCCCCCCTCACCAGCCCATATTTTCAAAACGCAATCCAGTTCACAGAAAATGAACCGGGCTCACTAATTACACTCCCCTTTTCATGATACCTCCCCCCTTTCATTAATTACACCCCTATTTTACTGTGGTGCCCCCTTTTCGTTTTTTTATTCATTTCTTTTTACAAAAACTAATAAAAATGGGTTTGGCTGAGATGTACATCTTGTCAATCCCGGTTTAAGAGACTTTAGCTGTACGTCTTTGATCTTAAACACCTTCAAAATTAAAATCAATCAACACACAATTTTTTTTCCCAAAAGAACTACGTAGCCTTTGATTCTCCGCGGCGGAGATACGTAGGAGTGGGGCTTCCCCGTCAAACTAAAGTAATTTTTCTCTAATAAATAATCAATTTTTCTTTCTTTAACACCTATTTTAAAAAAAAAAAACTAAAAATGAGCTTGATTGAGATGTACATCTTGTCAACCTCGCAATCCTGGTTTAAGACGCCTGAGTTGTACAGTTTGGTGATCTTAAACCCCTTCAAAAGAATAAAATCAACCAACCAACAAACTTTTTTTCGAGAAGAACTACGTGACTGTTTAGTTCCTCATTGCACCAGAGGATACGTAGGAGCGGGGCTTCCCCGTCAAGTCAAAAATTAAAGTTTCTAATTTAGTCCCTTATTCATTTCTTTGTAAATCGAATTTTATTTATTTATTTTTGGAGTAAACAAATTTTCTAAACTTATTGATATATTGCACAATCAAATTTAGGGTAACTGTCTTCGGACAGATGTTTTAGGGGTGCTGTGGAATTAAGTTTTCGCCCTTCCCTATACATAACTGACCCCCGAATCCAATCTAGTTTACGCAGACCAAATGACTTTAAATGTAGGTTTTTCTCAATTTTTCCTATTAAATAAATTGGGTGGCGACTCCTAAAATTATCAATTCTTGAGCCGTCTACGTCGAGATCACGGTCACGACAGATGGCGACTCCACTGGGGACAAGTGAGGGTCAAGCCTGGCATATTTGGTTGTGCAAAAGATTATAAGGTATGTGCATTTGTTTACCCCTCTTTACTTTTATTTATTTCTTTAGTTTCTTACGTATATCTTTATTTTGTGCTTAATATAAACCCTAGGGTAGAAGACACTTGATATTATTGTCTGGTTGTTGTTTCTAGTTATTTTTTTCTTTTTCTCTTTACTTATTTTATTAGGATTTGAGGTCCGTATGCTCCCTTCACACACTGTACATACACCGTGAGCACACACAGAGAGTTGAGCTCATACCGGAGCCGCAAAAAACACATAAGTTAGAACGAGGATGAGTGGGACTCATTTTGGATGTACATCCTGTGTGACTCCCATGAATTCCTCATCTAGAGTATGATTCTTCTGTGCGGATATCCACATTTTGGATGTACATCCTGTTGTGGTCTATCTTCCTGAAGAGTACTTGACTCTAGAGACTTTAAACATCTATAGGTTATAACAGCCAACCTTTGTGAGTGTTCACTGTAGAAGAAGCATTAGATCTATAAGGTCCAAAAACCAATAGTATGGGCAAAAACCAATAGTAGAAGAAGCATCATATCCTTATTCTTGGTTGTACTTCATTTTTCTTTCTCTCGTACAGTTTATTCTTCTCTGGCAAAAGAAAATCAATAAAAATCATATCGCATTTCACACATAAAAAGTATAAAAAAAAATCATGTCGCATTTGTTTCTATAAAAAATGGGGCACTTCATCTTGCGTAATGCCGTATGTCATTGAAAAACATAAATTTATTTGCATTTTCCTTTGCATGAGTTTTCAGAAAAAATTAATTTTCTGCACGTGGTGCACATTTTCATTGCATCGTCATTCTTCATAAATTTCTCCATATTTCATTTTTTTCTTTTCTTGTATATAAAAATCTGTGCATGTTATGCATCCTTTCATTAGTGAATAAAACAAAATACGTAGCATTTCCTTGCAGAAGAGAGAAAAAAAAGGAAAATCGCATTACATTTCATCCATAATGTATCATGTCGCATTCTAAGAAAAAATGTTTGCATATAGAGAGGCATTTATGTCAAAAAAAAGTATAGTCTTTTCTTATTGAGCATTAGATCAATGTCTTTGAAAAGTATAATTTCCTCCACATTTAATATTCTTCATGGAATAAGTTCTAGAAAAAAAAAATTCATTCTCATAGGTAAATACAAAAATCACATTGTCATTCATCATTCATCACGGTCTATTCTCTTTCAAAGTTGCATGGGTTTTGACTGTCGCCTCTTAGGATAAATACTTGCATGCATAACAATAATACATACACTTCCATAGCATAACACCATAAAAATTATCCACATTTCATTTTTTTTCTCTGCATATACATAAAAAATTGTTCTTGCATGTTGTATGTATTTTCATGAGTAGATAAAACAAGTCGCATAGTCAATCCCCAAGCTGCATGACTTACTCCCTTCAAATAAATACAAATTAGGAAATTGCATTACATTTCACGCGTAAAAACAATTCAAAAAATGTATGAAAAACGTATTTCTCCCTATTCCATTGTCGCTTGTTGTCCATATCTTAGGAGTAAGTGCATCAAAATGTATTGTCATTTGTCAATCTTCATAGCATATTTCCTTTAAAAAAAGTAAAAAAAAAACTAGGAGAATTGCATTGCATTTCATGCATAAAAAATCATGTTGCATTCTAAAAAAAATCTTTGCATATATTCAAATGAATAAAAAAAATTTTTGCATGGTATCTCTCACGGAAAACGCATTGAATGTGGCATCATAAGATAAACATCTGCATGATATCTCTAAGTTCATGCACTCTCATAGCATAACATCATAAGAATTCTCCATATTTCATCTTTCTTTGTCTTAGATGAAATTTTTTGTTGCATGGTGTACATACTTAAACGCGTAAATAGAATTGCATTGCATTTCTTACATAAAAACAATAAAAAAAATCACAAAACAAATGCATATTGCCTCTTAGGACGTATGTTTGCATACATAAAATATATCCACGCACTCCATAGCATCATTTTTTTCTTGGACACATTTTCATTTGTCATAATCTTTCTTGAAATAAAGAATTTTAAAAGTCATTGAGTGTCCATCCACATTTTTTTTCACAAGAGAAAGTTGAATTTTGTGTGCTTGCATCAAGGTGGATACCAATCAAGCTTTGACTCGTGGAATCAAATCATTCTTTTGAGACTTGTTGGAAAGAGGCGTAAGGAAGTGTACTGAGTGGGAAGATTTCACAGGGCATTCAAAAAGGGAAGAGAGACATAAGGTTGGGAATTAGTTCTCGAACTAAAAGCTCAAAGCAAAAAAATATGATTGTCATTAGCGCTTTGTAATCATGTTGTGTAAAGTCAAGTTGGCTTTGTTGAAGTTTTATACTAATGAATTTGCATGGACTCCATTCTTTACACCCCATTATCCCTTAAGATTTAGTCTCCAATCCAGTGATTGCCTCATGTGATAATTCTCGAAGCCCTTTTGTGTGTGTCATTAGAGGATGAGCTGGTGAATGGATGTCGGTTTTGAAAGGTCCAATTCCCCCCCCCCCCCCCCACCCCCACCCCCGCAAAAAAAAGCAAAAAGAAGAAGAAAAAAAAGTAAAAGAAAAAGAGAGCAAATTTTTTTTTAAGAGAATAATGTTAGTCATGCGCTAATGTTGTTTCAAAATTAATGTTTGAAAACGAGAAATCATAATTTAAAATGAAGAGTGGCACTTTTTCCAAATAAAAAGTATTATACCCATTGACATCTGTCCCCCTTTGAGCCCAAAATTTCCTTTCATTTGACCCTAGACAGGGATTGACACTACAATGGAATTTAGTGCATTAAGATTATCATTTGAATTCTCAAGGTAGAAAAGTGACGAGACAATGGAGTAAATGAAGGACAAAAGTCAAGAAAAGAAAATAAAAAGTTGGGAATAAAGCAATGATGGCAAATGAAAAAAAGAGAGAAAAGGAGCCATAAATGAAGTGGAGAAAAAGGAGGAAAGGAAGAAAGAAAAATGGAAAAGGCCAAGAAATGAAAAAAATAAATCATGTAAGAAGGAGAATGTATGGGTTTGACAAGAGAAAGTTGATGTTTTGGAGCACAATAGAAATTTGAATGCACTAAAGATCCTTAATCCTTTTAGCCCATAAAGTTTTTTTAAGCCTTCAAATCCTTTTTTCCTTAACCCATAATCCATGAAAAAATTTCTTGAGCTTTCTAACCTTTTTTTTCCTCTTAACCCATAACCCGAAAAAATTTCTTGAGCCTTCTAATTTTTTTTTCTTCTTAACCCATAACCCATGAAAAAAACTTCTTGAACCTTCTAACCCTTTTCTCTTCTTAACCCATAACTCATAGCCACGTTATAAGCCTCTAAAGGTCCACTCTGAAAGTTGAATGATTATTTTCATTTTCATAATGTTAATTTTGAGATAAATCATCTATTTTCTTTTAACTATTCTTTGCTCTAAAAAATGAACAATAAGAAAGTGAAAAAAAGAAAGAATGAGACCCGCTAGATCGAAAACCCGAAAGGGCGGTCTAGGCAAAAGTTAGGATCAATCAAATCTCGCTAGATCGAAAACCCGAAAGGGCGGTCTAGGCAAAAATTAGGGTCTAAAAAAAATTGAATCAAAGCCCGCTAGACTGAAAACCTGCAAGGGCAGTCTAGGCAAAATTTAGGGCACAAAAGGGGAACCAAGCTACATTTGAGAAGTTTATGTTTGACATGTTCATTCACTAGCGTAATCTCGTCCTTTCGAGTCTAACAGAATGACACATTGGGGCAATCTTTGCACAACCCTTCATGAATTGAACTGTTCTTGCAATACCAACTTAGTCTTCTCTAGGGGCAATGCCTTTCACCAACACTGGGGAAAGCATTTGGCAAGACGTTCATGAGTCAAACTTTGCGTGCTATGCTAGTATAGTCTCATCCCAGGAGCAATACCATACACCAATTTTGGGGCAAAAGTTTTGTATGACCCTTTAATGAGTCCAACTTCGCTTGCTACACCCTTGAATGAGTCCAACTTACACCATTCAAACTATGTTTGGCACACTTGTGTGGTCTCTTCTTAGGGCAATACTTTTTACCTATACGGGGGCAAATTTTTTGCAATAAACCTTTGTGAGTCAAACTCTACTTTCTAACATCAGTGTTATTTCCACTTTGAGAATATCATTTTCCACACAGGGAAAATCTTTTCCAAGACCACTCCACAAGTCCAGCTTTGGTTGCTGCTCCAGGTAGTCATTCCTTTTGTGTAAAAAAAATCTTACCAACTTCTACCAAGTAAGTTGCCTCAAGTAAATAAAAATGCAAAAAAAATTAACCTCGAGGCAAGCCTAATCCTTTTTCCCAACCGTCTCAGTTTCTCTTCGTCTTCCCCATTTCTTTCACTTTGTAAACAGCATTCACCGCCAAACCTTCAAAAACCCAAAACAGACAATCCAGAAACGCGAAAATCACAGCTTGTTAATACCCGTGAATCAATGCATGCTCATTAAGTAATGCTTCAAAAAGAGTCAATTTGGAATCATTTACATGATTTAGAGAGCTAATGTGTCATGCTTTGGAGGATGAGGATCGTAAAAGAAAAGAGATCTGGCAAGGCAAAGATAATGATAAGTTTCCAACCGAGGACAAGCTTGATTGGTTTCGAATAAAACATGCACGAAAGCATATTCTCAGCAAATATAACCTTTAGAACGTCTTCATCTCTATGCGCATGCATAACTCTTACATTTCATGTCATAGCATGCATACATTTCATGTCATAACATGCATACAATTCATGTCAAACCATGCATTCCACTTCATTACAAGAAGCATGTGTTTTCGCAGTCTCTTTGTGAATAAAGTAATAATAATAAAAAATAGAGTCATTCAAAGCAAGGCATGCATTGCATTTAATTTCCCTTCCATGCTACGGTTTAACATCTCAAAAGGTTTCCAAAAGCATAATTGATAAGACAAGTAAGAAGGGTTAATAGGGTCGTTAAAGGAAAAGGGGAAAAATGTTTGATTGGTCGAGGATCGAGAGTTCGGCGCAATGGTTCAAGTTCTAAAAATTGACCTTTTATAGAAGAACATTCATTGCATTTTACTGTCTGCTCTGACATTGCATTTTCTCATCATCAAAATTATTTTTGTGCTATCGGTTACGCCCTGGCACTGCATGCTATTGGTTACGCCCTAGCATCGCATTTTTAAGTTTTGTGCTATCGGTTACGCCCTGGCATCGCATTTTTTAGTTTTGTGCTATCGGTTACGCCTTAGCACTGCATGCTAGCGGTTACGCCCTGGCATCGCATTTTTAATTTCATGCTATCGGTTACGCCCCGGCACGCGTGCTATCGGTTACGCCCTGGCATCGTATTTTTAATTTTGTGCTATCGGTTACGCTCTGACACTACATGCTATCGGTTACGCCCTAGCATCGCATTTTTAGTTTTGTGCTATCGGTTACGCCCTGGCACTGCATGCTATCGGTTACGCCCTAGCATCACATTTTTAATTTCGTGCTATCGGTTACGCCCTGGCACTGCATGCTATCGGTTACGCCCTGGCATCGCATTTTTAGTTTTGTGCTACCGGTTCCGCCCTGGCACTGCATGCTATCGGTTACGCCCTAGGATCGCATTTTTAGTTTTGTGCAATCGGTTACGCCCTGGCACTGCATGCTATAGGTTACGCCCTGGCATCGCAGTTTTAATTTCGTGCTATCGGTTACGCCCTGGCACTGCATGCTATCGGTTACGGCCCGACATCGCATTTTTAGTTTTGTGCTATCGGTTCCGCCCTGGCACTGCATGCTATCGGTTACGCCCTGGCATCGCATTTTTTGTTTTGTGTTATCGGTTACGCCCTGGCACTGCATGCTATCGGTTACGCCCAGGCATCGCATTTTTAATTTCGTGCTATCGGTTACGCCCCGGCACTGCATGCTATCGGTTACTCCTTGGCATCACGTTTTTAGTTTTGTGCTATCGGTCTCGCCCTGGCATTGTCTTCATTCTTGTGCTATCGGTCTCGGCCTAACATTGTTTTTAGTTTTGTGCTATCGGTCTCGCCCTGGCATTGTCTTTAGTTTTGTGCTATCGGTCTCGCCCTGGCATTGTCTTTAATTTCGTGCTACCGATTCAGCTCTGGCACTATTTTTTTTCCATGCTATCGGTCTCGCCCTGGCATTGTCTTTAGTTTTGTGCTATCGGTCTCGCCCTGGCATTGTCTTTAATTTCGTGCTACCAATTTAGCTCTGGCACTATTTTCACAGCTAGAAAAAGAAAAATTAGTGACGCCATATTTTCGTCACTAAACAATGAAAATTCGTCACTAAACCTTTTAGCGACGAAATTTGTGACGAAACCAGATCCGTAGCGAAATCTGGCGTCACTAAATCATTTGCGAGGAATAATAATTTTCGTCGCTATTAGCGAGGAATAAATTCCTCACAAAAGCCTAAAGTTTCGTCGCTAAACAATAACACCAAATCAGATAAAAAAGACGCTTTTCGTCGCTAATAGTGAGGAATACGTTTCGTCGCTAATTGTGAGGAACATTTTTCGTCGCTAATAGCGAGGAACAAGTTTCATCGCTAATTGTGAGGAACCATTGCCGTCGCTAATAGTGAGGAACATATTTCGTCGCTAATTGTGAGGAACAATTTTCGTCACTAACAGCGAGGAAACAACTTCCTCCCTAACAGTTAGGGAAATTATGACGAATTTTAAAACCAATTTTTTTAAATTTATCCAACACCTGTTTTTTAATATATCCATTCCAACCTATAATTTTGTTAAACCTTTAATCAAATTAAAGGATTAAAGGAGTGGTGCTTGAATACATAGGTTACAATTTTTTTTAAAAGTATACATTTCATATTACTAATAAAGCTAATAAGCATAGTTCATACAAACCAAAAGTAATGTTAATCAAAAAAATACACAACCCTTACACATCATTGTTTGAAAAAAACAAAAAACACATCAACCATTTAGTTCATCATAATACTCATCATCATTTTGTTGGTCATCCTCGTTTGTAGGTGGAGGTGGAGGTGGAGGTGAAGGCAGACGTGGATGAGTTTGAGAAAAAGTCTCCATAAACTTAAGCATCTTCTCCTGTGTTGCACAAAGGCCACTCACTTGCTCCTTAAGACTTTGATTTTCAGCAGTCAAGTTAGAAAAGTCAGCCTTCATTTGCATATATTCAGACTTTATTTGCACATATTCAGACTCAGATTCCAGTAGATCGTTTGGAAGAAGGAATGTAGTTTTCTCCTTCAGGACCCAAACCAAATATTCTTTTCTTCTTATCTACACCTCCAACAATCTCTAAGAAGATATTGTTGTCAGATTGCTCGCTAGACACGCTATCTCCTAGTGCCTCTTGTGAGTCTCTTTCAAGAATACGACTTTCATACTCATTCTGAAAAAATAATAATCAAACATGAGCATTTCAAAATAATAATCAAAATTAGTAAAGTATAGAAGCTATCAGACCAAATATATCAGACCAAATTAATACTCATCATAGAAGTCAGAGGAAAGTAAGTCAACAAAACCATCAACTTAGCAAATAATAATCAAAATTGCCAAAGTATAGAAGCTATCAGACCAAATATATCAGACCAAATTAATATATCACACCAAATTAATACTTATCATATTTGTCTCCTTAATATTTCCTTAATATTTATCTGAGCTTGCTAGGACTCATCAATATTTTTCCAAGAATATAAGTTTTCATGGAAATTAACTAATCATAAACGTGCATAATGAAAACTTCATATACGCTACAATCCAAAAGATCATTTGTAAGATCAATAGTTTAGAAACTAAACACCTAACTTCTGCAACTTATAGACTGCAACTTATAGTTTAGAAACTAAACACCTAAACACCATTACCTTTCACTCATTTTGTGATCACACATTTTGTTGACATGGCTTAGCAAAATAATATACAGGAAAATCATTATACGCTCATTTTGTGATCACACATTCAGTAGTATTACATAAACTACAGAATATAAACTTCCAGGCAGATCAATCTACAAAAAGGAAAAATAGATGACATTTTCCCTAAAATAATACTAGATCATTAGACATTGATTCATAAAACACGCTGGAAAAGAATGAAGGCATGGCATGAAGACGTGTTCAAAGACGTCAACTTAGTAGTAGTAGTAATGCAGATAACATAAAAATGCTAAAAAAAGAGAAGACAGCTAAATTTGATTGGAAACTATCAGACCAAATAAATGCATAAACTCGTTGTAAATGCAGAAACTCATTGTAAAATGCAGAAACTCATTGTAAATGCAGAAACTCATTGTAAAAGAGAAGACAGTTAAATATGTAATTGACGACAGATTGGAAACTAAACTGAAACAGCTGCACTAGCAAGAACTAAATACCTAAACACCTAAATTTTGCACCAGATTACAGCTGCACTAGCAAACTGAAACAGTGATCAGTTGAAGGCTACTCATCACATACTTATTTTAGCAAACTGAAACTATTAGACCTTAAATATGTAATTGACAACAGATTGGAAACTATCAGACCAAATAAATGCAGAAACTCACAACAAATAAAACAACTAAATTTGGACGTTAATGTAGAAATTTTAACTTACAGCAATCTTCTCTGACTTGGAGGAGACCCACTTTGGCGTCTCACATTTCATTTTGTGAGTCTTCTCAAACAGGTCCCAACAAATTGGAGTCTCGCCCAAGGAATTTTTCTGAAAAATAAATGGATTAGTTTCGATTAAAATATACTCTTAGCAAATAGGAAGTTATATATAGTTCATTTGCTTACTAATCTCTTGTAATGCTCAGTTGTCGGAATAGACCCTCCTGTATGTAGAGAGCCATCAGAGGATATTCTGTTGATGCTGTTAATTATTGCTCTTTTTTTCCAATCATCATCAGCCCACTTTTGCTCCAATTCATCACGATATTTCTTAGGAATCCAAGTCCCCGCATCAAGCTTACGTCGTACTCTATACATTGCATTTGTGTACCCATCAGAGGCTTTATGGTCATATGTCTTTTTAATTGCTGCATCATGCTCCGGAAGCCACTTATACTTCCTCTGCAATACCAATCAGCACATGAGGGAATGTAATATTAATGTAGGGCTAATTATGTAATAGTCTAATTAGTGAGTGATATTAATGTAGGGCTAATGTATAGACATGTTTTCATACCTTAAACTCATTAAACCACATTTTTGCCAATTCCTCGTCCTCTTTCTTGACCTCTCCATAATTCATCCAAGACACTTCAAACTTCTTTTTTATTATCTTTGTGATTTCACGGGTTGGCTGAATAGGAGGCTCAAAACTGTAAAATAACATTAAACAAGTTGTAAGTCATACGCATATAAGTTATTGTAGACTATTTCATGAAAACTAGATACTAATACTTACGTGTAACCTGGACCTGGACAAATCCACATACGCCCATCATTGTCGGAAGACCCAATTTCTGGATATGAATCAACATGGGATGATACTTGGGAGGTGTCAACAGATGCAACATCAGCTTGAGAATGTAATTGGGGCGGTGTAGGATGAATATTTTGGTTCTGTGTGGTTGAGTTATTGGGGCTAGGTGTAGGCTGGGTGGGTTCTGGGGAAATAGGAGCATGGGAAGTCAAAAGAACAAGAGGACTAGGTGGAAATCGATCATGTTGTGGGGGCACATGAGTGTGGGAAGTAGAAGGATGTGTGGGTTGTCTAGTACAATTATATTTGACCTGTGTGGATTGAGGAGGTTTGTGGGCCATAGGAGCATGGGGAATCGAAGGAACATGCCGGCTAGGTGTAGATCGAGAAGGCTGGGGAGTCACATGAGTGTGGGAAGTGGAAGAATATGTTGGTTGGCTAGTGGGAAGAACATTAGGTCTAGGTGTAGAATGAAGACGATGGGGAGCCACATGTGTGTGGGAAGTGGAAGAATGTGTTGGTTGGCTAGTGGGAAGAAAATTAGGTCTAGGTGTAGAATGAAGACGATGGGGAGCCACATGTGATTGGGAAGTGGAAGAATGTGGTGGTAGGCTAGTAGTAGGTTGTGGCAAAGTACCTCTACCTCTCCCTCTTCCCCTGCCTCTACTAGTACCTCTTTCGCCACCCCTTGTATTATCACCATCTGCCATCTGTCAAAAGAATATACATAATTAGTCAAGTATTTAAGAGAATGTAAAAAAGAAAACAATCAAAAATACAGTATGTGTTTGATAATCACGTGAAGAAATAATTGATAATCAAAATTACATTAAGTGTATGATAATCACGTGGAAACATGTAATGAGCACCAAGAGAAACAATACAAAGTGAAGTTGTTGACTCAATTGGAATAGCTTAGTTTGAATCTATCTCCTAATAAAATTCTTCCTCATCATCTTCCTCTTCTTCACTCTCAGATATGAATTCTATATCTTCTTCTTCTTCTTCTTCTTCTTCTTCTAAGACACTTATAGGTACATCCTCCGCCACACTAGCAGTATCAACAAGACTATGCTGAAAATCATCATTTGCAACAATAATAGGCATCGGTTGTGCATCATCATCTTGGAATGCATCATTTGTTTCACGTTTGTTCCTTTCCGCAGATTGAATTATGTTGCGCGCCTTGGTTCTTATGACACCTAACCAGCCTTGTTGCCTTTCAGGAAATGATGTAAAGTAGACTTGATCTGCTTGTTGAGCCAATATAAAAGGATCATAATTTGGATATCTCCGTGATTTTTTTATTTGAACATTTCCATAGTTATCTATTTGTGTCCCCTGGGAACTAGGATCAAACCATTCACATTTAAATAGAACAACCTTCTTGGTAGGGTGATTGGTGTACTCCAATTCAACAATATCAATCAACACCCCATAGTAATCATTTTCCATTGTATCATGTTGCCCACCTCAAACACATACATTGTGATTCGTTGTACTCATCCCTTCATTTTTAGACCTTGTCATAAACTTGTATCCATTGATAACAAAAGTAGGCCACCTAATGACATTTCGAATTGGGCCCCATGCCAAACTTATTAAAAGCGGATCATCAATTGCATTTGTTGAGTCGAGCACCTACATTAGAGAACATTCTTTATTCCAACTCAACAAATTAGATCAGCAAATTTTGAACATTAATAGATTCACGTACATATGTTTTAAACCATGAGGTAAAATTTGAAGATATTTCTCTGTCAAGGTCGGCTTCGTTTACATCCGGGTTTAGTTCTCGTAACAAATCTGAGTACATGCTACACATACAAGGAAGGAGTTAAACATGGCCTAAGATAAGATAATTATCATATTTTCAACCGGAGGTACTTACTTCAAATAAGGAACCACTTCAGGACAATTTAAAAGAATATACAAATGTGCAGCTTTCATTTCTCTATCCTCCAAGGTAGAAGTGACACCCTTTCCAATCGGGCGACCTGGATAATTAAAAATTGGCAATGGAGCATTTGCAGAAGAACCTTCTCCTCCATCATCATTTCGTGGCGCTCTTGTTCTCCTTGATAAAATAGTTGGAGGATAATAATATGAAGCAAATGTAGCTGTCTCCTCCAGTAAATATGCTCTAGAAATCGAGCTTTCAACATAAGCTGGGTTTGTAACCTTTTGTTTTAAAGATCGTATGAACCTATTGAGTAAATCAAGATTAAGCTTAAAGAAAAAGGAGAGAAATAAGGAAACGTGGCAGATTTTTTATATGATGAAGAACTAACCTTTCAAATGGATACATCCATCTATATTGAACGGGACCGCCAACTCTTGCTTCATATGCTAAATGAATTGGAAGATGTTCCATTGAGTCAAAAAAGCTTGGGGGAAATATTTGTTCCAATTTGCACATAATGATTGGGATATTTTCCTCCAACATGCGCAATTTATCTTCTTTCAACAACAATGAAGTAATTTCTCGGAAGAATTGACTAAATTCTGTAAGTGTGTTCAATATAGGTTTTGGCAAAGCTTTGAACGCTATTGGAAGCAAGCGTTGCATGAACACATGGCAATCATGACTCTTCATGTTAACCAACTTTGCTTCTCTCAAGTCAACACATCTACTCATATTGGAAACATAACCATCTGGAAGTTTGAGATTTTTCACCCATTCGCAAACACCAAGCCTTTGCTGTTTGGTAAGTGTAAATTGTGCCTTTGGTTTTACAAAGTTTCCATTAGTACTAGGTTGTAGTTCCAGTCCGCTGCGCTTACAATGTACTTCCAAGTCCTGCCTTGATTTGCAAGTGTCCTTCGTTTTCCCTTTGGTATCCATCACTGTGAACAAAATATTGAGAAACACATTTCTTTCAGTGTGCATCACGTCAATATTATGTGGGAGAAGATGGGTTTTCCAATATGGCAATTCCCAAAATATACTTCGCTTTGTCCAATGGTGCTCTATCCCATAGCCCGGGATATTTGGTTCCGGACATTCCTCCACACTTGGGTAATGTTTTACCCTCTCCCAGATTTCTTCACCACTTAACCTTTGTGGAGGAGCTGAATTTTCAACCCTACCTTTTATAAACGCAGTCTTATTCCTCCTATATGGATGATGTTGTGGTAAGAATTGACGATGACAATCAAACCATGAGGTCTTTCGACTATATGTGAGGCTAAATGCCTTGGAATGCTCCATACAAATTGGGCAACCTAGTTTACCCATTGTCATCCAACCACTTAACATCCCATATGCGGGAAAGTCGTTGATCGTCCACATTAGCGCCGCCTTCATCAAAAAATTTTGCTTCAAGGACACATCATATGTCATAAACTTTCTTCTTAGGGTTGTGGGGGCCCGGAATTATAAGAGTTAAGAACATAAACTCTCTTCTCATACACATCCATGGTGGAAAATTATAAGGAGTAACTATCACAGGCCAGCAAGAATAGTTCCTACCTGTTTGGTCAAATGGAGCAAAACCATCGGAGCACAAGCCTAATCTAACATTTCGAGGATCTTGAGAAAATGTAGGCCATGCTTCATCAAAGTGTTTCCAAGCTTCTGCATCTGACGGATGAGATAAAGAACCTGCCTCCCTTTAAAGTGTATGTCTGGAAAAGGTTTCACAAAGATACTATAGGTTCAATTGTCCTAAGATACTTTACAGTGAAATGCAAGGATGTGGAGAGATACAATGAAAGATTAGTAGTAAAAGGATTTACTCAAATTCATGGCATTTACTCAACTCACATGTGAATAGTTATAACAAAACTAACACACATACAATCATTAGAATCAAGATAAACACACAAAAGTAATAAATATAGACACACAAAAGTATTCAAAAGCAACAACAAAACGTACCGTATTTGCCAACAATATTGAACTTCTTGGTTCTCTTGGTCTGCACAACAACATCATGACACATAACCTCGAATTAGTTTAACAACAACATCAAAACTGAATATTGCACATTGCATGTAAAAGGTACTTACTACATTGAGCCAAATCACTTGCTCCTAAATATGCAGATCCTTCAATCTCACCCAGACCAAACTTCTGTGTAGTAAGAAAGTAACACAACATCAGAATCAGTTAATTTATTTATATAATAATATTGCAAGTGAAATTTTCTTCATAGACACCAGAATAAGCATCCTAAGAGTTCAACCGGCCATGTGCATATACATTTTAATCTTATTCATCCATCCAAAAATGATACAGTCATGAAAGATAAATGATTGTTATTTTCATATTTGAGATTCGAACACATTTATATCGGTTTAAGTGTGGAATATTGGGTCTCAAAAAAGGAAGGTGCAGAGAAACTAAAATTTATTTTATTTCAGGAAATAAAAGTAAGGATGACATCCATTCCATATCTAATAAGAAATCAGTTGCAGAACAAAAAAAAAAGAACAGAGGGAACAGAGGGAACAAAACGCGAATGGAAGGGATGATTTACCTTTAGCTTTGCAAGTTTCGCGAGATAGAACCTTTGATTCAGAGCCTGATTGGAAGAGAAACGCGAATGGAGGCTTGATGGGATGAGGAGGGTGATTCGGAGGGCGCGAATGGGAGGGTTTCACGAGGAGGTTGAGAAGTTGAAGAATACGGTGGGGGAGAGAAGAGAGCAAGAGGGGAAGGCTACGGTTTCACGGTGGGATTTAGGGATTTAGCGAGAGGGTGGGTTTCAGCGAGTATGAAGTTGTGGGGGAGAGAAGAGAGCGAGAGTGTGATGAGAAGAGGGGAAGGCTACGTCGGTGCCATCGAAATACGGTGGGATGAGAAGAGAGCGAGAGTGTGATGAAGTTCTGGGATTTAGGGATGAAGAATACGGTGGGGGAGAGAAGAGAGCAAGAGGGGAAGGGATTTAGGGATTCAGCGAGAGGGTGGGTTTCTGAGAGCGAGAGCGAGAGTTTTTTTTTACTTAATTAAGTGACAAAAAAATTGCACAGAGTGAGTTAACGATGAATTTGGAATTCCTCACTATTAGTGAGGAACACTTTTCCTCACAAACTGCGTCTCTAAATTCCTTTTCAACATTTTGTGACGAATTTAGTTACGAAATTTTTAATGAGGGATATTTTCCATCTCTAAATTCGTCACAAAGTTACGAAATTTTTAGTGAGGAATATTTTTCATCTCTAAATTCGTCACAAACATAAGCTGTAGGTGCCCCCCCTAGATTTATTTTTTTCGTCACTAAATCCCTCACTAATAGTGAGGAATATTTATCCCTCTCTAAAATTCCTCTCTAAATTTCATTTTTCTAGTAGTGTTTGTTTTTCATGCTATCGGTCTCGTCCTGGCATTGTCTTTAATTTTGTGCTACCGATTCAGCTCAGGCACTACTTTGCTTTTAATGCTATCGGTCTCGCCCTAGCATTGTCTCTAATTTTGTGCTACCGATTCAGCTCTGGCACTATTTTGCTTTTAATGCTATCGGTCTCGCCCTAGCATTGTATTTAATGTCGTGCTACCTATTTTTACGCATATTTCACCGATTAAAATTGAGGTTCATATCTGTACTTATTCCTTACTTTGATAATACGACAAAACATGGTTTTATGTATTATCTCGTAAGAAAGTAATTACAGAGGGGCAACTGTGAACACCCAATTTTAACCGGTATTTTACATTATTTTCAAAAATCTAAAAAAATATCATTGTTTTTGGGAACTTTTAGATTTTTAGCGTTTACACGTATTATTTCGGGATTGTTGGCGATTTAGCCATTAATAATGGGATCATCATAGTTATTGTTATTAGTTTGTTTTATTATTGTTATTGAGAAAAAACCAAATTTGAATGAATGTTTTTGTTTTATTATTATAATCAGTTTTTTTTTACAAAAAGGGTACAACCAAAGAGGTCAACTTTAGTACACATATAGAGACAAAAAAATTAATTAAAAGCAAAATAGTACACAATTTTTTTTTAATTAAATACAAAAAAAGGTACAAAAATTAAAATCAAAATAAAACAAAAAATGAGAGTGGAGGGCCTTTGCTGCTTCTTCTTGTTCCCTTGCTCCTTCTTCTTGTTCCCTTGTTTTTTTCCACTTTTGCACCAACAAGCCAGCAACAGTACCACCACCTTGGTGCTGTTTGTTGTGTCCTTCAGAGTTTCTCTCCAAAGGGCTTCAATCCTCTGCTCCACTACCCTGCAAAAGCACAATAGAACATTTTGTCTCATTAATTTGCTAGCAATATAAAACCAAGAGACAGAATCAAAATAGGGGGAGAGGGAACGAAAAAAACAGCAAGCAAGGGGTGGGGGGGAGAACCAGAAAAAAATTTGGAGAAGTCAAAAAAAAAGGGAGCTTGGAGCTCCGGCCACCACGTGGTGGTGGTAACCACCATCAATCCTCCCTCCCAACCACCACCTCACATCTCCACAACATCACCATCTCCACCGTATCACACCTCACCCTCACGGCCATCCACCACCAAACGGCCACCACCACAAAACTGTCCCCTTCTCTCCACCCACAGCCACCACGGCGCACCCCACCACGTCACCGTCGCCGCCTCTCTCACGGCCGAAAACCACCCACCAAAAAACACCTTACAACAAAACAACCTCCAACCCACTCTCCTCCATTTTCGAAAACCAACAACCACCACCTATCCAAACCTCCACCCAACAACAACCACCACTACTTTCGCACCACCACTTTCGCACCGTGGAACGTCGCCGGAGACACTCCCTCCCCTTCGTCGGTCGTCGTCTCCCTCTCCCCCTCCAAGCCGTCGCACTTCTCCCCCTCCCCCTCTCATTTCCTTTCTCTTCTTTCCCTTTCTCTTTCACGTTTTCTCTTCTTTCCCTCTCTCTCTTAGATCCAAAAATTTCTCTCTCCTAAAGAGAGTGGTGCGGCGCTGATGGTGATGATAGAAATGGATTAGGTTTTCTTTTAATTCTTCATATAGTCCTATTTGGGTAATTCGTCTGCTTTTTTTTTTATTTTTTATCAGTTTTACTACCCACACCCCCTCGTTTTGATGACAGTACCCCCCTCGCAAGCCCTTATTTTCAAAACGCAGCCCAGTTCACAAAAAATGAACTGGGCTCACTAACTACACTCCCCTTTTCATGATACCTCCCCCCTTTCATTAATTACACCCCTTATTCATTTCTTTGTAAATCGAATTTTTTTTTTTGGAGTAAACAAATTTTCTAAACTTATTGATATATTGCACAATCAAATTTAGGGTAACTGTCTTCGGACAGATGTTTTAGGGGTGCTGTGGAATTAAGTTTTCGCCCTTCCCTATATATAACCGACCCCCGAATCCAATCTAGTTTACGCAGACCAAATGACTTTAAATGTAGGTTTTTCTCAATTTTTCCTATTAAATAAATTGGGTGGCGACTCCTAAAATTATCAATTCTTGAGCCGTCTACGTCGAGATCACGGTCACGACAAACAATGAAACATGTAATTTGATAATTGATCAACAAAACTGCTTGAAGTTTGGAAGACCTGATAAAGTGTATATTCATTGGAGATGGAAGCCAAATGAATGTGAACTTCCACTTTTTGATGCAAATCAATTCTTTAAGGTTGTTCGAGGAAAGAAGATGGTTTTTCTTGGTGATTCAGTTGGGAGAAACCAGATGCAATCTTTGTTGTGTCTCCTAAGTCATGGAAGCCATCAATAATTCAAACATTGTTTTCTTTTTTGGCTTTTTAAGAGAATAGAAACTTATGGTTTTTAAGAGAATAAAGATTTAATTCATGGCATAGTATTAGAGCTCTGACTCCAGATTTAGATATTTAGCTTTATCTATGTCTTATTGATAAGAATTGATAAGAAATAGATAAATTTGGTGAGAAAAATTATTAATTAGTCAAATGTTGTCTTTTACTTAAGACAGCACTAGAATTTATGTTTTTACATGTGCATCCTAATCCTATTGTATCCTATATTTTCCAACAAAAGTCTCATCGGATATGTATCGTTGTATTCTTTATAGCACTGATATTTATGGTTGAATACGTGTCTGGTGTCTTTAATTACTTGTATTTTTCAAATTAAAACTGGTGTTTGTGTCTGGTGTCTGTATCTGTTTCAGTGATTCGAAGTTGTATCCGATAATTAGAGCCTCTATTATCAAATGGTTTAGACTTGTATTTCATGACACTCCAATGCCTTTGTTCTTAGCAATGTTTTGAAAAAACATTTGCAACTACGATATGAGCTCGCTTTTTATGTCTCCACCACTGCAATGCGGTCACGATTGAAGTCACATTTGACTGCGGCCCGATTTGAAGTTATATCATTTGGTTCTTAGTTAACCATTCACAGATTATGACAAAAAAATTTGTTAGTGATCTGCTTTACATGCTTAAATTTCAAATCCAACTAAGATGAAGATAAAAATTCTAAAACATGCTTATATGTTTTTTTTTTCTCTTTTTTGTTTTTCAGGTGTCTCAACCAGAGGATGTTTCTCATAAATATGCAACCGGTGTGACATATTTCAAAAGATATTTCTATGCAGATTACGATTTCACCCTTGGAAATCTATGGTCACCATATTTTGTGAAATCAAGTGATGCTGACAACAATGGTCATTCATACAACAGCATCATGAAACTATATCTAGATGCAGTTGATGAAGTATGGTCAAATCAAATTGAAAATTTTGACATTGTTATAATCTCAGCAGGACATTGGTTTTTCAGACCACTATTGTACTATGAAAATGGTCAACTTGTTGGATGCAACAAATGTGGTATAAAAAATTAAGGTTAAAAATTATAAAGGGGTGACATTTTTTAGGACATTTTCACCATCACATTTTGAGAATGGAGATTTGAACCGGACTCTTCTCTGAGCGATCGGTCCTCTTGTTGCAGTAAGTATATCTGTGCTACTGCTGGCTTGGAGGCTTGGTGCCAGGTGTTGAGGTGGCCCATCGTGGGCATGAGGTGGCGCCTGGTCGCTATTGGGCCGCTCGCGCAGGCCCAACCTTTTTAACGGGTCGCGACCCGATCCAAATCGTTGTGTAACGCTGGCTGCTTGCTGGGTCGTTCGCCCCGGTCCAATATTCTTCGTGGACTGCGGCCCAGTCCAGAACAGTTGCCCCCCAGGCCGAAGTCGTTCATTAGGACGGGTTCAGGCCTAAGAGTCGCATTTCTTTTGGTGAGGCGAGCTGCCTCTCCTTTGGTTGCCAATGCTGAGACGACCCGATCGTATGCCCGTTTCGACGGAGCATGCTCGCGCCTTCGAGCGACGTGGTATTCTGACAGTCATGATGTTCTGAAAGGACAAGCGTGACGCTTCGATGGGACTGTCATGATGCTTCACGCTTCCCAAAGGGGGGCGCGTAATGATGACGGTTCAATTTTCGAGGAAGGTCATCAATTTAGAAGGGGACGAGACGTGCCCCTTCGCGTTCTGGCTCTTCCTCCCTATAAATATGGGGCACCCCTTCTATTCCTTTGTTTCCTTTCCGAAATTCTTGCTCTGAGGACGAGTTCTTTCTCCGACGAGCGATCAACTTTCCGGCTATTCTGGCAAGGTGTTTTTCGATCGGCGACTTCAAACTCCGGCGCGACCTAACTTCCAATCGCCTTATTCTGGTGATAGCTAGTGCGACAAAATCGTTTCCCGCTCCAGGTATCTAGTTTTCTTCTTGGGCTTTTAATTTAAATCGCACTTCTTTACTTCTTAACATGGGCGAGGAGGTCTTTAAAGATGATATCAACCGAGCTCCCCTGGTCGACCAGGATTCTTCTGACCTCGACATTAGCCATTACTGCGGTGACGATCAGTGGGACATACTTATTTGGCTTCCCATCAAGCAAGTCATTGTCGCCAAATGCCAAAGGCGACCTGTTTGAGGGGCGACTGGGCGCGGAGGTCGAGGCGACGTTCATTATTTCTTTCCATCGTCTCTTCGATGACTTATTCGTTTCTCCTCCTTCCGTGGGGCACCCTCCAGTAATCACCATTGCAATCGCGCGTCCCCTTGACCTCCTTTGGTCGTTTCTTTCCTCACTGTATTCATCCTCGTCCTCCTTCAAGCCTTTCCCAACTTCATTTACGATGGCCTTGCCCTTTCGAGGAGACCGATCTCTGTCCTTCTCTTCTGGTTTATCTGTTTGCCCTTTCTTGACATACTGGGTTAGCTTTCCCTTTCTAATCAGTTCTTCGATGTCGTCTTTCAGGGCCATGCAATTGTTGGTGTCATGCCCGTTACTTCTATGATAACGGCAGTACCTGCGAGATGGGCGTTGTCCTTCTTTAAGGACGAGTGGATCGGGCCTCTTTATGTCTTTAAACTCCGCGTTTGCGCACTCGGCCAAGATCTGGGAGTACAAGGCGTTGAGTTTGGTCCGGTCGGAGAATTTCTTCTGCCTGAATTCCCTAGATGGTCCTTCCCTGTCTCCTCTATCTCTCCTGGGGTCCGGGACTCTGTTCGAGTGGAGTTTCTTCGTCTGCCCTGTGACGGCTTGGGTGGCCATCGCTCTTTCCTCGTAGTTCATGAACCTCTGCGATCGTCGCAGGAAAGTTTCGAGATCTGGCGGCTCGTTCACACCAACTTCTATCTCAAACAAACTACCAGTTCGGAGACCGTCCCGGAGGAACCACAAGCGCATATCGTCCTCCAGCCCTCGGACGTTGGAGGCCTCTTTATTAAAGCGCTCAACATACTCACGGAGGGATTCGACCGGGCCTTGCCTAATCGCCTTCAGGATAGCATGCGATATACTGTTGGTCCTTAACTCGGTGAATCACTCCAGAGCGGGTCCTTCTAGGGTCAATGGGAAGATCTTGCATTTGACTGGCCCGTCTGCCCGCCTATACTTTATTACCAAATCAAAATACCGTAGGTGGGCGTCGGGGTCCTTTACCCTGTTGTACATCCTGAGATCAGAGGGAGGCTTCTCTAGCGCTCTCGGGATGGGGTACTCATCGATTCCATGAGTGAAGGGTCCCAGACCATCATCGCCCGTCCTCCTACGAGATGGTCGGTCCTCGGGGTGGTGGCCCCGATGACCACGCCGTTGAGGAGGTGAATCATATCGACGAGGCCGTGATGGAGGGGCGCATCCCAATAAGGGCGAGGGAACCTTTCCAGCGATCGGCTTCTTGATCGAGTTAGTGACCCAGACAAGTCGTAGGAAGATTCTTGGTAGGACTCTTCCTCGGGCCAGTATGTGGGGTCGGTCGAGGAGAGGGGGGTCTGGGGTCGTGGCTGGGCCACTTCTCGCCTTCTTGGGGGCATCGGTGTACTAGTAGCCTCCTCGGGGAGATCTATGTCTTCTGGAGGGGTTGCCTCTTGGTCTAGACGATTCGTCGTCGTGGCGACGCTGTTCTGTGGCAGTATACGCTCTCCCAGAGGCGGCCTGATCGACGACGTTTCCGTTTCTAGTTCTCAACAACTCGCGCAATTCTTGCAGTATCTCGTTTGGCAGCATGACGCTAGTGTGGTCGGGAGGAGCCCCTTGTGCACTGGACGCAGTATCGCCTACGTCGGCGGCGTCGCCCTCCGGCGTCTGCTGTCGCTGGGGAATTGCGGCCATGTTTCGTGGGTGCGGGGCGCCACGTGGTCTGCCTCGCGGAGCCATGTCAGTCAGGATGGGGATGTAGTCGCTCCCACTGTGGTCGCCAATGAACCGGACTCTTCTCTGAGCGATCGGTCCTCTTGTTGCAGTAAGTATATTTGTGCTAGTGCTGGCTTGGAGGCTTGGTGCCAGGTGTTGAGGTCGTTCCTGTATGAAGGTTGGTCGCGTGCAGAGCTTCCTCGGGGTGTACCTTGCGATGGCACTCCAACGCCCAAGTCAGTGGGGTGATCTTTAGAATAATAGTATTGGTCAAAAACGTACCACTCATGTGATGTCAGAGACTCTTTATATAGTACTTGGGGCACTGTAGACGGCCGTCGGATCCTGCGAGAATTCCTCTCCGCCGTAGATTTTCCCATCGTGGGCATGAGGTGGCACCTGGTCGCTATTGGGCCGCTCGCGCAGGCCCAACCTTCTTAACGGGTCGCGACCCGATCCAAATCGTTGTGTAACGCTGGCTGCTTGCTGGGCCGCTCGCCCCGGTCCAGAACAAGATTGGAACAAATGTGGGAATTGTGTGAGAACAAAGCCATTCAGTAAAGAAGAAATGAAGTTAGATGGGTATGTTTTAGAGACATATTTAACACAAGTTGATGAATTTAAGGTAGCACAAGAAGAAGCTTCTACGAGAGGTTTGAAGTTTTTAATGTTAAATACTACTGAGATTATGTTGCTTAGGCCTGATGGACATCCTAACAATTTTGGACATTCTAAGGATAAAAATGTGACATTAAATGATTGTGTTCACTGGTGTTTGCCTGGTCCTGTTGATACTTGGAATGAGTTTTTGCTTTATATGTTGAATATTGAAAGTCAGAAGAAATCTTTTGGTTCAAAGCTTGAGAGAGAGAGTGATTTAGAATATATTATTAGATTTACAATGTTAATTAACCATATGAAAGATATTGTTTATTATTTAACCTTTATTTTTTGGGTTTGTAATTGCAAAGTATATTTTAATTTTTTTTGATGTATTTATTTACACAAAGGGTAGGTGAGGGAATGGAGAAAGGGATCATTGAATGTATTTATTTACTATACATGTAACATATAGAATGTATATGCAATGTGATTTGTAATTTTTATATCATATTTGCTGTCATGTCTTTCCCAAACTGGTAAACTTTTAGGCCTAGAAGCTCAGTTGTCTTAACTTGCGGCGTTTGCTTTTCCCACACCCCCTCCTACTCGAAACACACCCCATAAGGGTGTGAAATGACCAAAAGGCCAGGCCAAACCTCTTTTTTTTCATGAATTTTCACCTGTTCGAACACGGGCCTTCGAACAGGTTCGCACGAGGCCATTCGCGTGTGTTAAATATGGGGACACACCCTCTTGGGTGTTTTTCACCTGTTCGAATGGGGTCATGCGAACAGGTTCGAATGTGGTCATGCGAACATGTTCGCATGAGGCTATTCGAACCAGTGTTGCAGAGCGACAGATATTGGACGTCTCAGATTCCACCGACAGTTTTGATCAACGGCTTACAATCAGTCAAATGTGTGTCAGATAAAGGAGTGGATGTCAATCCCTTTGGAAAATGTGTCTGAACGGATAGAATTTAAACGGCTCAGATTTGTGATCTAAAAATGAAATCAACGGCTGACATTTCACCATGCCTATTATAAAAGGGGGTTCACATCCTCAGACCTTCTTCACCAAACCCTAATCTGCTTCTTCACCAAAACCTACTCTCCCTCTTGACAGCTACAACCAAGCTGAAATGGAATGGCAATTGTGCTCAACCCAGTACTCATCCACCAAATTCCTAACTGCCCTTCATCACCATGGGACTGTCACCACCGACGAACATGGTGTTGTGTTTCGTTGTCCTAACCATGTATTCTGCAGGATGAGTAAGGACATCACCTTCGCCCAACTGAAGGAAAAGGCTGAGAGGAAGATTCGTCCAGAGGGAGCGTGGCGTAAAGACGTGGCGCGTATACGTTACCGAAAGTACAACCGGGTTGATTACGGGACTGGCTATTTTACAGTTATGGAGATCCACAACGATGACGACGTTGGGACCATGATGGAATATCATGCTACACTTCCGATGAGGCGACAAGTCATAGAGTTGTACGTGGACACAATACGCACTCCAGAAGAGATCATTTATCTTCTGGAACAGGGACGACCGAAACACTAGTTTCTTAGTTAGTTGTTTGCTTATGTTGGTTTTATGTCTTTCGTATTTCATGTCTTTCGTATTTCATATATGGTTATGGTTTGTAATAAAAAGGCAATAAATTTGCGCCAAATTAAGTAGATGACATCACAAAAATACTTAATAATATCAAAAGTAGTTAAATTATACAAAAGTTCCAAACAGTTAAATTATACAAATATCCCCCCCTACTGGGTGTTGCGCCCCCTCCTCTGATACACATTGACGATCCTCCTCCTAATCCTACGGAAGGGGTTGAGCAACCTCTTGATGCGCTGAAAGACGCTCCTGGTTGGCTCTGGGACATTATCATTGATGGTCCCATCCATCTCATCCACCATATCCAGGAGCTCTGGCAGCATCTGTCAAACAAATAACATAACATTATTTAAATAAGTAGATTTAAATAAGTAGAAGAAACTTATTACTGTAATTAACATAAAAAACACGTACTACACTGACATCCGGCTCATCCACAAGCTCTACATAATTTTCAGGGAAGGCAAAGGGATGTGAGACCCTAGAAAACCATGGAAAGTAGCCCGGCACCGTGTTTGAGGAGTACGGCACACAGGGAAGCCCCCGCGCCACCAAGTGGTCCTGGAACTGTGTCCACCTCTCATCACACTCCGTGAGAGTACAGACGGCCCGATTTGCAGGTCTGGGCTCCTCCGGGATGTGCTGTACCTGGCCAAACTGTCTGACCACTCTATCCGGCAAATGGCTCACCATACAGCCAGCACTCCGGATGAACCCTCTGAACCTGCCCAGCTCCTCAAAGGGTCTCTCCTGCCTATGGCCTGTGTAGGGGTCCCAGGTGACCTCCTCATGGTGTAGCCGGTCAAGGCACAGTCTGATGGTGTGTGACTTGATGGCCCCGGGGCCATCCCTACACAGCCATTTCTTCGCCCGTGGCATACTCTCAACATATTCTGGGTGCACCACCCAAGATGTAAAATTGGCACTCTGGAAGTGCTCAAAAATCCAACCCTGTAATGAACATATCATTGGTTGATTATAAATCTGAAAGTAAACCTAAAGCAAACTTATAAAAAAAAAGTAAGTTTTATACCTGTAGTAGAGCCATATGACCAGCCATCTTCTTCGTCTTCTTTCTTGAAGCATCCTTCAGCTGATCATACATATGGGCAAGGGCCATTGCCCCCCAGCAGTAGTCTCCAACATTGTTCAAATCAAGAAGCATACCTAGGTAGCCAAGCTTAACCTTGCTTCCTGACTTGTCTGCGAACAATGTGCAGCCCAAAAGATAGAGCAAATAGGCCCTAGCAGCATGATGCCACCTCTGCTCAGCTATGGCTGGGTGGTAGACATGATCCCTCAGCCATACAAGACCAACTGACAACCCTCGCGCAGAAGTCTGTTCAGCGGCATCTTGGGGGGTGGCCCCCAAATAGTCAATCAGCATCTGCTCTCCCTGCCACGAAGTCCAGTCAGGCATGTCATAGAACTGGCCCGTGATGGGGATGTGTAGCAGCTGGGATACATCATCAAGGGTGATAGACATCTCACCCACAGGAAGGTGGAATGATGATGTATCCGGCTGCCAACGCTCTATGAATGCGTTCAGCAGCCCCTTGTGAGTGAGGGGAAAACCAAGTCCTATGAGAGGGAACAACCCCGATAGGATAAGAGTCTCCCTGATCCTAGCATGGACCACAAGGTTAACCGGTCCATGTGGAATCGTAGTTATGTCCGGCCGAACCTGCATTGACAAATGACACCGGCACAATAAGCCAATATGTTCAACAAAATAAGAAACAAAATTGACAACACGCTATTATATAACAATAACTTACCCGGCCAGCATAGAACTCAGTCAAAATATGAGACCCGTATGTGGGCAAGACAGAACCATCAACAGGTCCACCAGGGAATGGGAATGTAGCCCTAGGAGCAGCAGCAGGCTCCTGAGGCTCAACATCCTCCTCATGTTGAGCACCTCCCTCCTCATGTGCATGACCAGAAGGGCCGGCCAGCTCATATGCCGGAAATTGAGCATCACGCTCAACATCCCGGACAATATCATCAACCTCCGGTGGGGGAGGAGGGACGTCCCTACGCCTACCCCCCCGGGAAGGTTCAGCTCCATCTTGCCTCCGTTTGCGTTCGGAAGCCGTCGGGGGTGGCCTACGCTCCGGCTGTTGCGAACTACCGCCACGATGCCTCACCATATCTGAAACAACAACCATTAAACCAATTAAGCAACATAATCAGCAAAATAACAGAAACAATACTGTCACACCTGTTCGAACAGCATCATTCGCACCTGTTCGAACAGAAGCATTCGCACGTGTTCGAACAACCCCATTCGAACGGGTGTTCGCATGGCCTCATTCGAACGGTGTTCGCATGACCTCATTCGAACACCTTCGTTTTCACGTGTTCGCATGAGGTCATGCGAACACAGCAGATGCACAGAAGAAAAAAAAAACTTAAATGGACAGAAGGGAGAGAGGGTTACCTGAATGAAAATGGAACGATTAGAGAGAGTGAGAGGACGCGAACAAAACCCAGGTGGTCTTGAGGGTGTTTGTGGAGAAGATTGAGTGGGAGATTGGGTGAGATTGAGTGAGTTGTGAGAAGTTGAGTGAGAGGGGGAGTGAAAGGGAAGGGTTCGAATGAGAGGAGGAGAGGAATGGTTCGAATGAAAGGGAAAGGGAAAGTGAGAGGAGTGAGGGGTGTGAGGGGTGTGAGGGTGTGAGGGTTTTTTTTTTTTTTAAGTTGAGGGTAGTTTAGGGTTTTTAGAAGTTAGGGGGTGTGAAAGAGTAGGAGGGGGTGTGGGGAAAGTAATTTCCTAACTTGCAAGTAAGAGCACAACAGTGACCTGGTTTGAACTTTACACCTTGAACCAATGACTGAATAAAGTATGAGCAACTAATAACACCACGTTTTTACTAACATGCCTCCCTCTAAAATAGATAGCTTTTAAATTAAGTTAGGGATGCCTTGGAGATGAAGTTTAAAGGAATTTGATCAAAACCAAAAGCTTTATCTAAATCTAAATTTTTTTGCAAATAATTAAAAGTTCGTTTATTGTAAGATCAATAAGTTTATTTACTAGTTAATTTCGTCAAGTTGATTGAATTTCCTGGATTAAGTTTTCTTTGTTTAATTTTTGTTTGCTCAATTTAGTTATTAGTCTAGCTTACTTCAATTCGCTGTTCATTTGTTAGCTTAGATACTTCAAACATTGTTGTTGCTAATCACATGATTAGTCATTGATGAGGCACCCAGAAGAACTTGATTAGTTTCACATTCAGGATGTGAAAAAATCTGTTTGTAACATTTATTTGAATGATATAGACATTAACTGATATTTTGAAGAAGACAATTAAGATATGGGAAGGTAATTGTCTTGGGGTAAATTGCCAATTTCATGAGACAAAACAATGAATGTTAACCTTGCTGTCAATATTCAATGGGCGAATGCTTTCTGAACAATAACTAGGAAGGAATCATATACAAGTTTTAGGTTGTAGAGGAAGAAATGGGGAAATTTGCAGCTTCAAGAAAACCATAAATCACGCAATCGCAAAAATTACGCAGTCACACACAGTCATACCATCTAAGCCCTCTGATCTAGATTTAATGACTCATAATCTGACTTAACAAATCAGGTCTAAAACATGAAATTAAAACATGGTCTGTCTGATCAAAATCAAAAATCTAGACTCATGACAGAGTGATAACGTGACCGCAGCAAATCCATTTCATCACTTGGACTAGTGGATTCTTTTTCAAACACCATCTCTCACATCATCTTTTCTTTTCTATATTCTGCTATAACAAACAACTACTTTTTTTCTTTTATCTTTTCTTTTCTATATTCTGCTATAACAAACAACTACTTTTTTTCTTTTATCTTTTCTTTTCTATATTCTGCTATAACAAACAACTACTTTTTTCTTTTATCTTTTCTTTCACTATAACCCTAGCCGGTTCGCACAGATGTTAGACTGATCAAAGTAAGTTCAATGCAAATCTCAAAAAAAAAAAAGTAAGTTCAATGCATTAATGAGAGTTAACTTCTGCTCATACTCCTTTGTATATATACAAAAAAGGTTCAATCATTCATGCATAGTAAAAAGGAAGATACCATCTCTTATTTGTGGTCAAAATGATATCCTAATAAATACCACTATGTTTAAGGCTAAAATATAAAGCACAAATGCCGATCTAAGTAGCATAAGTCTCTGCTGGCTTTCAGTTCTGCCTGCAGAATGGTAAGGAAGCCTCTGATGACCTTCATAGTCTGACAAACCATGTAGCTTATCAGAGGAGCTTTTAACAAAACGATTCCTGGCAATAGCATTGTTCGCCTCTGAATTGTTGCTTTGCAGTTGTCGCCATTGCCCATTCAATCTTTCCAGTTCTATCTCTTTCAGGTGAATTTCACTAAGTAGACCCTCAGCTTGTGTCTGAAAGCAAGAAAGGAAGATGGTTTATTAGACATTTCTCCAGAATGTAACTAGATACCTAGAAGTAACATGCAGATAATCATTTAAATAATTACTATATGGCCATTGACTAGAATTTTTGGTTTATTGATAACAAGAAAGAATGAAAAGTTCTTTTAAGCAACATCATGTATGTAGAGCATAAACTGTGAAGTGTAGAGAGTACCTGTTTAACTGCTAGCTGCTCAAGTAGACCGTGAAGTTGTTTATCCAATGTCTTCTCTCTTTGTACTGCAGACAAGAAGGTTTTAGATTCAAAATAGTACTTACAAGATGCTTCTCTTAAGTGTGTGAAATTAGTGGCAACATTATCGCAGCAAAAAAATAATAACAAATAACATTTAGGCCTTGCCAAGCTACAGGGATTTCTAAGTTAATGAAAGAGTATCGAATGATTATTCTCAGAGATGGAAAGGGATTGAAGTCACTGGGTTCCTTCTTTTTTGTTTTTCAATTTGATAGAGGAACACATTCACAAAGATAAGTAGAAACATGGGTATAATGAGTTCTCCTAAAGTTGCACTAAAAAGAAAGAGGAAATAAATAAAAAAGAAAATACATCAAATCAAAAGAGAAGCCTGGTTCATTTACATGTCCAACCTACAAACACCCCCGAAAAAAACCCGACCAGACTTTCCATTAGCATATTGAAAATTATTACATGCAGCCATATTGATGATAAAATATTGAGAAAGTACTATAATTTCCCAAAAATCATGTTTAAACACAAACAATTGCTTAAAGATTATTCAGCATACAAGAAATCACCTAATTCAGTTCAATGTTAAATTTTATGGTATCACCCAGGTGACCTTAAATTCAACTCTACTAAGCTTTGTAGGACAGTATTTTGCATATGGTTTGCAAAATTGCAACTTTTCTTACAATTTTATGGCATTTGTGTAGTCAAAGGTTTCATAGGATCTGTGACCTATGTTATGTACATAGTAAGTACAAAAAATATATACTACCTAGTAAAAGTGCAACACAAAAAAACATACAGTCAGGATAAAAACAAACACAAACAAAGGTCATCATGCTTTCTGATTCAAAATTTACATTTATAAATCAGTAAAAAATTCAAAATATAAGAATGCTAAATTAACCTTAACTGTATATTACTAGATTAATAACTATCATTATATCATATACCTTTTAAAGCAACAATACATAACTAGTAACCAACCACAATAAGATACCTGGGCAAGTATCAGACCAGGTGTTAAATGTCTTAATGTCCCAATTTCAAAGAGAGGGCGGTCCCTGATTCATATCTTTAATCTTTCCTTCCCAAATAAACAGAAACATATATCCACATAGAACAGAAGATATAGTACCTGGAGAAGGCTGTTTAAGTGCACTTTCCTGCACTTCTGCCCATTTCTTCTCCAATGCTTTTACAGTATCCTCCATTGAACTCTGAAAAGAAATAAAGATTATAAACCTGACTGATTACTCAAATAGTTAATCATCATTTTTGTTCCCTAAAGCAATAATCAGATTAAGTCTGAAAGTTCACCATGGGCTATATTAATCTCTAAATGGCGAAATTATACCCAATGTCTCTAAATAGATTTAGTTAACCAAATGAGTTCTTGAATGTGCTGATCTGGTCCTCAAGTTTCCTAGGGTCTAATTTAACTTATGAAATGCAGATTCAAGAACACAGCATAATTTCCATAATTCATCAATTAAGATAAACACCTGTATAAATATACTCATACAAATGACTTATGACATGTTAATGATTTGTTTTCAGCTAATTTTAATAAACCACTCAAATAGCTTTTGAATAAACATTTAATTAAACTCCCTAGTAAACCATATTGAATAAGCATTTAATTAAGCTATTTATTCAAACATGCTCTGACTCGCACAATATTGGCCAATAAGTTTACAAAAGACAATTGTAGGATTAAGGAAACAACAAACCAGTTCTTTCTTCTTCTTTTCCAATTTGTCTAACATAGCTGTTTTTGACACTTCTGCATCCGCATCTGCGTCTGATTCAACTTTAGTATTTGCTTTGTTTTCTTCCTCCCAACCCTCGGACATCCAAGACCGGCCACCATCCCCCGAAGCCCGCAGCCGCATATTTTCCAGCTCAGCCCTCAGTTTCTGTTCAGTTTCGTCCATCTCCTGTAACCCAAAAAACAAAAGAATCAACAACAATAATTAAAACATCAAGCAATGAACTTCAATTCCCAAAATAGACAGCAATATAAAACAAAAATCACAATCCTCCTCACCTCTAACTTGTTCCTTAGTAATTCAGCCTCCTGCAATTTTTCCTTTATCTTATTCTCACAATTAGAAATGGCATCCTCAAAAGCAGCATTTTCTTCCTTCAGCGTCACCTCTCTAAGCTGAGCCTGCACTCAGCGCACCAAAATAACCAGTCATATAAATTAAGAATTTAATTAGTATCCACTAAGGATTTAACTAGACGCACTGAGTGTAAAAATATTTTACACAGTCAACAACCAAAAATGACACATAAAAATCAGTATTGTCAAATAGTGGCGCTATAGTACTATAGCTTAGTGGAATTTGAACAAATCGCTATTGTCCGCGATCTACGATATGCTTATCAGTATTGTCATATAGGCTATAGCAGCTACCTCTAGCGCTATAGCATAGTGGAATTTGACCAAACCACTATTTTCTGCAATCCACTATTGATAACACCTTAATCAGATACAAATGTTCGCTGTTATCTTAAATTTCTTTCAAGTCACACATACAATATTGGTTGATGGTGAAAAAACTTTACACTGACAATACACAACGATTAAACTCATTAACTAATCCTAAAGCAAAACTATTAAGCTTCAGATTCAATTTGAATCTAAGCAGAAACAGAATTAAAGGAAGCAAAGAATTGGAAGACAATGCTTATCATTTTCATTGAATGTGAAAAATTACAGAGTCAAGTTATCTATTCAGCTTAATCACTAACAATTAGAAGCTAAACCGTCGCTAACAGATTCATAACTTAATCTTATCAACTAACTAACTCAATTCCTAATTCCTGAACAAATATTAATATAAATTGCATTAATTCCATTTTAAAAATGAAGCAAAATGTGAAACGATAATCATTCGAGACATTGAAGGAAGGGCATTAGCGTAATTATCATACAAACCTGGTGGCGGGTGGAGGAGTGGGAGTTCAATTGTTGGGTAAGGGCGTTGTTGGAGGCGAGGGAGTGAGCGTGAAGATGAGGGAGGCGTTCAGAGATGTCGGGAGGAGGTAATCTGAGGCGTAGATCATTGATCGAACGGCGGAGAGAAGCCCCCTTTTGATCGAGTTCCCAAACATATTTCTTCTGATCTTCGGAAAATAAGATTGGGATTGAATCCTCTGGTTCGCTTATACCTCCTCCTCCTCCTACCACGTCTGCTGCCCATGCCAGTAACCCCGCCATCTCTCTCTTCTTCTCCCTTCACTGTTACAAGTTTGGGAACAAACGTAACAAAAGCTTCACAGACTCGCAAAATTGCGAGGACAGTACCACCAGCACCCCTTTATTTTCTGTCCGCACCCCTCTACCTTTTTCTTACTTGTTTTTACCTAAATACCCCCATTCTACCCGGGTCTCCTCTGTCCCCGCATGGTTAGTACTCCCTCCATCTCATATTATATGACTTTCTAGCCAAAAAAATTATCCCATAATACATGACTTTTTAGAATACCAATGCAAAATTAATGTTTCTTTTCCTATCATACCATTCATTATTTAATAGGTTAAATAACACTTTTGGTCCTTTATCTTTGCTCCAGATTTCACTTTGGTCCTTTATCTTTTTTTTGGTCCGTTTTTGTCCTTTATCTTTCATTTTTGTTTCACTTTGGTCATTTATCTTTTTTTGGGTCCGTTTTGGTCCTTTATCTTTCATTTTCGTTTCATTTTGGTCCCTCACGTTATTATTTAATTCAATTAAAATAATTAAATAAATAAAACATAAGAAGAAGAAGAAAGCTAGTATCCAAACTTTTAATTACTTTTCAAACCTCCAAAACTCTTGAAAGAAGAAGAAAGCTCAAGGTTCCATCACCTTCTTCCTCAAACTCGAAAATGGCAAAATATGAGAGAGTGAATTGTTGGAGATGATGTTGGTATCAAATTGAAGAGGATAAAATGGTGATCAACTTTCATGTTGGATGGATGATGATTTGATGAGCCATGGATGCTCCTTTTCCCTCTTCTTCACCCAAACCCATTCTTCCTTTTCACTTCCATTTTTCTTCTTTTCTTTCTTCCCTCACGGGTCTCTCTCTCTATTTCTCCCCTTTCATTTCTTTCTTAATTCCTTTAATTCTTTCTTTCTTTACTTTATATATACAACGAATTTGGGTTTTACAGAATGGTGGGTGGTGGTGGGAGGTGGTGGTGGTGGGTGGTGGTTGACGGTGGTGGGTGGTGGTGGGTGGTGGTGGACGGTGGGGGGTTTATGTTTTATTTATTTAATTATTTTAATTGAATTAATTGTTTTAATGTTTTAATTGAATTAAATAATAACGTGAGGGACCAAAATGAAACGAAAATGAAAGATAAAGGACCAAAACGGACCCAAAAAAAGATAAAGGAACAAAGTGAAACAAAAATGAAAGATAAAGGACCAAAACGGACCCAAAAAAAAATAAAGGACCAAAGTGAAATCTGGAGCAAAGATAAAGGACCAAAAGTGCTATTTAGCCTATTTAATAATATCTCTTCTCATAACTTTACTAATTTATCTCCCCAATGTCATTAATAAAGGTTATTTTAGTAAACTAACTCACAATTTCTCTTTCCAAAATTAACTACATTTCTTAACATGTGTGAAATGAGAAATAGTGAGCACCTGAAACTAGTCTCAATAATTACCTGAAAACAAACAAATACTTCTCATTCACTTTATTTTCAAATTTTCATTTTTTATGTTCAAAATATACATGTATTAGTATATAATAATGGGTTAAATATGTTTTTAGTTCCTACAAAATTGGGTCCTTCTAAGTTTAGTCCCTACATTAATGAAATAGGTGTTTTGGTCCCCAACTTTTTTTGCCGTTTCCATTATTAGTCCCTGAGGTTAAATGATGCTGACTGGGCTAACGAAATGGTGACATGTCATTTACAGGTGGTTTTTTTATGATGTGGCTTTTCTTTTTTGATTTATTAAGTTTTTGATTTTTTTCAAAAAAAACAATTCATTAACCTAATTTCCAAAAAACATATTCATTCATTATCTCTCTCGCCTCTCACGGCAGCGACACCTTTCACTCTCACCTCTCATGGCCGCGACGGCCAACCACCAAAGGAGACTCACCACCGCGACGGCCAAACCACAAGAGAAGACCCACCATTGCTTTCCTCTCCCGTTCCTCTCTCATCGCTTTCCTCTCTCTCTCTCTTGTTCCTCTCTCATCGCTGATTTGCTGAATCGGTTTTGAGTTTTGATCTGTTCTGTCGCCATTGATGAATCAGTTCTGAGTTTCGACGGTCAAACCACCAGAGAAGACCCACCATTGTTGTTCTTCGTTTCTATCTGTTCTGTCGCCATTGATGACCTGTTCTGAGTTTCGTGTTCTGCGTTTTGCATTTTTAGGGATTTCAATTTGGTACTGTTTTTCTTTCTCTGCGTATGGTGATGGTGATTTGTGTTTTGCAATGGGGATTTGCGTTTTACGTTTTGCAATTTAGGGATTTCTGAAATTCTTTTCTTGAATCGCATCTTGAATCTGTTGTTGCTTCCATCTTTATACTGATGAGGGTAGTGAAACACTGTGGTGGTGCTGAAAGAGAGAGAGAGAGAGATTCGTGAGTAAGAGGAGGGAGGTGGCAGAGATGGGAGATGGGTTCGTGGGGGATTTCCTGGGTTTCATTGTCTTCTTTATCGCTACCAAGTGCAAGGAAGAAGATGATGATTTTTTTTGGGAAAAAAAACATAACATTTTGGTTAACAAAAAAAAGAAAAAGCCACGGATAAAAAAGTGGATGACACCTAAATTAATTGTGCCACGTAGATTAAAAAATTACACGTGTACGCTGCCAAGTCAGATTTCCGTTACACAATCAGCATTATTTAACGTCAGAGACCAATAATGAAAATGGCAAAATAAGATGGGACCAAAATGCCTATTTCGTTAATGTAGGGACTAAACTTAGAATGACCCGATTTTGTAGGGACAAAAACATATTTTACCCTATAATAATTAGAAAGGACGATATGTACGATTAGCTGATATACATAACCAAGAAATAAATATTTAAAAATGGCAAAAATACTACAAAATTATTTTTGTCAATATTGTTTCTTGCACACCTAATTTCAACTTAGATATTATCTTATTAGCTATTTTTGTACTGATATCTTATCAAGGGTGAACCTTCTAGGTCTAAAGGGAAGTTGGATTTTGGCACTTGGCCGTGGCTTGAGGAGGAAGAACGAAAATGGAAGCTGGGGAGGTTTCGCTAGGGTTTTCTGCAGCAGCTGCGTTGGGAAGAAGAAGAGCATCGATGGGTCGGGTTCTGGGTCAAAACGTGTGGGCTGCGCATGGACTGGGCTGGAGCGGGTTACAGCTTAATGGTAGGGGGTGTAATCAGCGAAATAGGGGGTGTATGCGAGTAAACCAGCCCAAAACCAGTTTTTAGTTCATTTTTAAAGCCCATTTTAAATATAGATATCATTTTAACACCTCCATAACCCAAAATAATTTGTAAAAATACATAACATCTAAAATACGAATATTTTAAAAAAATAAATAAATATATAATAACCGTTATATATTACCAATAGCCTATAAAATACATTTAAATGTGATTTCAAATAATTTTAATAATTCAAACACATAATAAATTAATCTTACCAATTGAAAATAGTTCATAAAACAAACACATAGTAACAAAAACACAACACACGAAAATCGGGGTGTTACAATTCAACCCCTGTGGGAAGGAAAATAAAATATGGTTTTCATATTAATTATGTACTTTTAATTGAAAGTACGAAACATGAAAGATCGCTTGATGAGTTTTTATCAAGTTTTATTTTGTTTAATATCTAAAGACAGGAATTTTACTCTGATATATGCCTTAAAGTATATTCTAGTATTTCTTCGGCGGTTGAAATATTAGGGTGTTACACAAGCATTATCCGAAACACCCCTACAATAGTCCTAATCCATTAACAACTTAATCTTATTCAACTAATAGGCTTCAATTGGTCTCTTAGGTAATTTTAATATCCGATACACCAAGAATAGCTCTAATCCATTAACGACTTAGTCTTAATCGGTTAAGAGGCTCTAAGTTATCGATCTATTAGATAATTTCACTACTCTAATAAACTAACAACATCAACTTAATCAATCATCATCGTTATTCATGCCTAGGAATCATTATAAGTCGTTGTTGTCTAAATTTAACCATTAAAATACTTAGGAATCTCAATATCATCAAACCAGTATACTATACTAAAGTTTAAGCTTGTTACTTAACTTAGAGATAGTCTAAACCATAAGTACATCATCCATTTCAACTTTGAGCTATTTAACCATATAATTTCATCATCAACTTATTCAATGGTCCAATAAGGTTTACTACCCTAGAGTTCATCAATTATAACTACCCAATTACACCAACACTAACAATCATATATCTTCTAGGGAGGTTAGGCCTTGGGCCTTAACGACGAGACTCAATCACGTTGAATTGGTCCCTTATCATCATCCACAACAATCATAACAACAACGACAATCACAAAAACAACAGCCTATAGGCATAACACTTACACATATCAACTTCATCTTAGTAACATACGGGTCATTCAAATCAAAGAACATCAGTTGATATAAAATTGACTATGATTCATTCCCTAAACTCGGCATATTAACTACAGTCATCCAATTCATTTAGTTACAGTCATCCAAATCATTTAATTATAGTCGTCTAAATCATTTAATTACAGTCATCCAAATCGAATATAGATAATAACTAACCAATGAATAAATACAAACAAATATGAATGACGATAATCAACACTATTATAGTCCTATCCCCTATTCCCCATATAGAAAAGAAACCATTTCCCCCGTACCTGATAACGAATCATGTTCCAATAACGAAGCGAGGAAGGCAAGTTATGAGCTCTCAAGCATAATCTGAATCCGGCAGCGTGCCAATTAACTCGAACGCATACATTACCAAACAATAAGACTCAAATAGTTATTATTTACCGAAAGATAGTACGACTTCTTAATTTCTCGTTTAATTCATTAAACGTGTCTCAAGAAAGAGTACCTAGTGAAAAGGTGGCAGTGACGACGGGTTGATAACGCAAATCAAAGAACTGGAAAGTCAATATCAGAACAAAACTCGTAGTTTACGAAAAGCTTGGTACGAGACGCCTCACTGGTGGTGCATCGTTGTTTCCTGGCGGGTTCGGTGGCTATGTAGGTTGCTTGAGGTTGAGTTTATCGATTGGACATCAAACATCAAGGTACTGAGAATAGGTGGGAAGACTAAGGTTGCCAAACTATGTTGACCATGGGTGTTTTCGAGTTAAACTAGGGGTGGTCCAAGAACCAAGTCACAGGTCCGTGGTGGTTCAAGGCGGAGGGAACGAATTCGCAGCCGGTATGGCCGTTTTCTGTCAGATACGGATTTGGTTCAAGGGAGAACGGGTCGGAGCAAATGCGATCTTGGGAGGGACAAAGTGGTTCCTGGTGGTTTCGTGGAAGGCTAGGAACATTCGCAGGGCGCGGTGGTGAAGCTTCTATGGCGGCGACCATGGAGTTTCTCGCGGATGGGGCGGCGACGGGAACACGTGATAGGGACTTTGAATCGCTGAATCGATGTCAGAAATGGATTCACGAGGAAATTTCGAGTGGGAAGGTGGATTTTGGCACTTGGCCGTGGTTTGAGAAGGAAGAACGAAAATGGAAGGGGGAGGTTTCGCTAGGGTGTTCTGCAGCTGCTGCGTGGGGAAGAAGAAGAGCATCGCTGGGTCGGGTTCTGGGTCAAAATGTGTGGGCTGCGCATGGACTGGGCTGGAGCGGGTTAGAGCTTAATGGTAGGGGGTGTAATCAGCGAAACAGGGCGCGTATGCGAGTAAACCAGCCCAAAACCAGTTTTTAGTTCATTTTTAAAGCCCATTTTAATATACGTATAAGTCGATATCTCAACTCTCTTTTGAAAACGCTCTAGAGAAACCCTAGTTGGCCGCCGCCGCCAGAGGGGGGGCTCCCTCCTCCGCCGCCGGAGCTCCCCCTCCTCTCCCCTTCGTTTATCGTCTCTTCTCTGTTTTCCTACATGAATAAGTTGCGTTTTTTCGCTGTAGTTCCTAGCTTGTCTAGGTGGAGTTCGCTCAACCAAGAGCGCTGCCATCCCCCTCCGTTCCTCCACCCTTCCTTTCCATCTCCGACCACCATGCTCTCCACCCCCTTCGTTCCTCTTCGGTTATTGCACTTCACCCTTCCTTCTGTTGCACTTCTCAGATTCACAGACGCAGGGTCTGTTAGTGCTGGTCTCCCACAGTTCCTTTGCTGCAACTTCAACCAGCCACTGCCTTCCTCTGGGTCTCACGGTTTCAGCTTCTTCTTTGGTGGTTAAGTGAGATCTGGTTGCTCTGAATGTGCTCTGCATTTTATTTGGTTCTACAGGTTCTCTGTTTTGTCCCCGGGGCCAGTTGGCCTTCAAATACGAGGAGTTTCTGGACTTTCCGCTTCTCCTCCTGCACCAACTTCGTGGGATTCAGTGCAGACTCTCTGTGGAGCCTATGGTTTGAATTTCTGGCGGAGCGTGTTCTGTTGTTGCAATTTATTGCTGGCTGTGGGTGCTCTAGCCTGTGTTGAAGACGGTCTACGATTTTGCTCTGTGGATCTGATTGTTGTCTACATTAGGTTGTGTTAGGTTACGTTTGATTTTCGTTTTTAGTAGATTAATTAGGATCTTTAAGTGTTCAGGTGCTGCTCTGAGGATTATTGTTCATTTTTAGGAGTGTTAGCATATACCTGATTAGATTGTAGTCCTGTGTTGGACTTGTTCGATGCTATGTTTGTAAGCTTGTTGTTCACATGCCGTGTGTAATGTTTCTGTGGCTTTGCCCGATATCAATGAAATATTGCATTATTGACCAAAAAAAAAAGCCCATTTTAATATAGATATCATTTTAATACCTCAATAACCCAAAATAATTTGTAAAAATACATAACATCTAAAATACGAATCTTTTTAAAAACAAAATAAATATATAATAACCGTTATATATTACCAATAGCCCATAAAATACATTTAAATGTCATTTCAAATAATTTTAATAATACAAACACATAATAAATTAATCTTACCAATTGAAAATAGTTCATAAAACAAGCACATAGTAACAAAAACACAACGCACGAAAATCGGGGTGTTACACGCAACACCTTCTCCACCTTCAGTTGATCCGTAATTGTTGTTTCGCCATTGAACCTCATTTGGTTTGTTACCAGCGCCAGTCGATTGATATAATCTGCAATTGCAATTTCACCTTCTTCAATTTCACCTTCTTCAACTTCGTAGCGTTTGCAATTTCACCTTCTTCAAGTTCGCGTCACCGGAGTACGCCGTCGCTAGCGCATCCCATGCTTCTTTCGCCGATTCAAACTACGCAATCCTCTCAAAAACTTCAGCATCAACACACTGATGGATCAAGAAGATCGCCTTGTTGTATTTCTTTCGTTGTTCTCGTAATGCATCGCCTGCCGTTACACTCTATTTCCTCCTTTTCACTTTTCTTTTACACTCTCTTTCTTCCTTTTTTTCTTTTTACTTTACTTTTCCCATAAATAATTATTCTCATTATCTTTTCACTTCACTTTAATTCTTTAAAACTAAATTTCTAAATTTATACAAACACAACTTTAATTCAAATTTTTGAAGACTACTACCATAAACCTACTATCTATAAAATAAGAAGACTTAATGACTATTTAAATTAGTAATTAATATTTAAAACAAATATTTCTTATTGATAATCTAATATCTAACTTTTATTATCTACTATAATCTACTAATCAACTAAAATAATCAATTGAAACTATGAGATAACTGCACTGATAAATAAAAAACACGGGATAACTGTAGTGATATATAAAAAAAACACGGGATTAATATTTACCATTGATATTTATATTTTTTTTGACAATTTATAATTAATATTTACCTTTGATAATTATAATTTTGGAAAACTACTATAAACCTACTATATAAAAAAACACGTGATAACTGCAATAATCTACTATAATATACTATAATCTACTAATCAACTCAAATAATCTGATATAAAAACACGGGATAACTGCAATAATCTACTATAATCTATTAATCAACTCAAATAATCAATTGAAACTATGAGATAACTGCAATGATATATAAAAACACACGGGATAACTACACCAATATATAAAAAAAAACACAGGATTAATATTTGTCATTGATAATTAAATTTTTTGAAGACTACTATAAACCTACTATCTAAAAAACAATAATATTTAATGACTATTTAAAATACTGATTAATATTTAAAATAAATATTTCTTATTGATAATCTACTATCTCTCTTTTACTATCTACTATAATCTACTAATCAACTAAAATAATTAATTGAAACTACGAGATAACTGCATTGATATATAAAAAAAAATACAAGATTAATATTTGTCATTGATAATTAAAAATTTTGAAGCCTACTGCTACAAACCTACTATCTAAAAAATAAGCAGACTTAATGACTATTTAAATTACTAATTAATATTTAAAACAATTATTTCTTATTGATAATATACTATCTAACAAATTTACTATCTACTATAATCTACTATCAACTAAAATAATCAATTGAAACTACCAGATAACTGCACGGATATATAAAAAACATGGGGATAACTGCAGTGATATATAAAAAAACATGGGATTAATATTTGCCATTGATAATTATAATTTTTGAAAACTACTATCTAAAAAAACAAGAAAGTTTATTGACTATTTAAACTGATTAATATTTAAAACACACGCGACAAATATTTGTCAGTAATACCTATAAAAGGACAAATAATTGTTACTGATATATAAAAAAACACGGGATAAATATTTATTATTGATAATCTACTATCTATCTTTTACTGTCTACAATAATCTACTAATCAACTCAAATAATCAATTGAAACTATGAGATAACTGCACTGATACACATAAAAAAAACACTAGACAACTGCACTGATATATAACAAAATACGGGGATAACTGCAATGATATATATAAAAACACGGGATAGTTGCACTGATATATAAAAAAACATGGGATAACAACACTGATATATAAAAAAACACTGCACTGGTATATAAAAACACATGGGATAAATGCACATATTGTTTTTAAATGATACTTTTACTTTTCTAGTTTTAATATTTATCAATTTTTTATTTGAAACTCTTTTTTTATCTACTTTAAATTTTTCTTTATTTTCACGGGGTAATGTTCAGACTATTTAAATACAGTCTAAATTCATTCATAAAAAGAACACGACGGGACCTGTGCGTATGTAAGTCATCCTCTATATTTTACAATTGATTTTAGATTAATGAGATTTCAAATTAACGTTTTTTTTGGGTCAATCATGCAATATTTCATTGATATTGTGCAAGGCCACGGAAACATTACACAGAGTGTAAACTACTGGATTACACATGAAGCATTCATAGGTCCTCTAACGGACAAACCACATCAGGTCGATAGCTAACTCTAAAAGATTACATTAAGCATATGAGCAGCGCCTGAGACAAATTAGTTTCTACTGAACTAACTAAAAGCGAATAGTTAAAAACTAATGCAAACTATTACAACCATGTAACACAGAATACAAAAGAAACCATCTCCAAACATCCCAACAAAATACAGTGAACCTGAACAACTACTCGAGCCTCATCCATAAACCAGCCACCATCACCGAGAAAAACAGGTGAACCACAGATAAATCAAGAGACCCACGAAGTTAGTGTAGGAGGAAAGACGGAAAGTCCAGACTTTCCCCGTATTTGAAGGCCAACTGGCCCCGATGCCAATAGATCTAAAATCGTAGACCACAGAGGATGAGGTGGGAACCAGGTGAAGGATCGGAGGAGTCAAAGAACCTGTTAACTGTTTCGGCCAGAGAGAAGGAGGGAGGGTTCAATTACTGCTACATGGAAGCAAAGTGGCGAGTCTGTGGACTAGATCCGGAGAAGGTGAGGTGTTGCGAATCGGATCTGGTGGGTCCGGCGGGTCAGGGGGAGGAGAGGAGATCAGGTCAGAGGGGGAGTTCGAAGTCGGGTCGGGTGGGTGAGGTGGAGGCCGAGAGGGAGGAGGTCGAAGTACCTGGAGAGAGGCGATCAAATTAACGTTTCTATTTGAGGTAATCGTGTCACGTAACGCGATCAGCCCGTTCGGATGCACGGGTATAGTACTAGTTTCTTATTGATAATCTACTATCTATATTTAACTATCTACTATAATCTACTAATCAAATCAAATAATCAATTGAAACTATGAGATAACTGTACGAATACATAAAAAAACACGGGATAACTGGATTGATATATAAAAAATATGATGATAACTGTAATGATATATATATAAACACTGCATTGATATATAAAAAACACGGGATAAATACAGAGATTATTTTTAAATGATATTTTTACATTTTTCAATTTTAATATTTATCTATTTTTTATTTACTTTAAATTAGTCTTTATTTTCATAGGATAATGTTCAAACTATTTAAATACTGTCTAAATTTATTCCTAAAAAGAACGTCATACCGCTTGTACTTTTCAGTTCGTTCCCACAGTCACATTCCTAAAACAACGTACCTTTTCAATTCGTTCCCACAGGCTCATTCCAATGTCCTCCCTAACCCCTCCAAACTCTTCTCACCAAACCTTCTCTCCACACCACTCCCTACTAACTCTTTCTTCCAAAATTTTGTTCTAAACAATGGAGACCAACCTGAGTACTACATCCACCCTTACCTCATCAAATCCTCTAACTCATCACTTTCCCTCTCATACGGTCATACCCATCTCGCTCTTCTAACTCTAAAGCCATATAAAGGGAAACAATTTCATGTGGGTTTACTTAAAAGCTTCGTGTGGGGTTGAGCCCGGCCAAAACCATATTTTAAGAGGAAAAAATGACTAACCGATAAAACTAGTAAAAAAACAGTATAGATGTTTATATAGTATTTTAAGGTAACTTGTCCATAAAATGAAAGAATAAAAGGAACATTCTTGAAATTACAAAACGCACCTTCCTTCAAACCAGTTACCTAATAATATGCTAAACAACCTTGTCATGCCATCTCTTCCTTGGACACTCAAAATAGAGAACAAAAAAATCTTGGATTCTTATCCCATTGTGCACATTCAAGACAAGTCCAAAGAATAACATCATTTATTCTTATTATCATTACATTTTTCTCCATGTTTTTGTTGTGAAATGCATAACTTATTAGATCCTTTCATTTTCCTCAAAAATTCCTTTCTTCATACATTTTTTCCAAATTCTTTTCTTTTATGCTTCACACTTCTCTTCTATAGTATAAAACAGAAGAACCAACTTTTATAATATCTACCATATCCAAATCTAAACTCACTATGATGAAGAAAATCATCAGGCCTTTCAAAGGTAGACCAACACCAAGACCAGCCCTTCAACCTCCACCGCCGCCTCCTTCTCCTCCTCCTCCTCCTCCTCCTCCACCACCTCCACTTCCTCCTAAGCAACCCAATACACCTTTTCTCTTCCCTCAAGCACACTCAACTATTCTCCCTGACCCTTCAAACTTCTTCTCACCAAACCTTCTATCCAAACCACTCCCTACAAACTCTTTCTTCCAAAACTTTGTTCTAAAAAATGGAGACCAACCTGAATACATTCACCCTTACCTCATCAAATCCTCAAACTCATCCCTTTCCCTCTCATACCCATCTCGTTCTTCCAACTCCAAAGTCATATATCAAGTCTACAAACCTGATCTCACCATCACTTCCACCAAACTGAAAGCCAATGAGAAGCATGTAATCTCTTCCTACAGTGACCTCAGTGTCACCTTAGACTTTCCTTCTTCCAATCTGCAGTTTTTCCTTGTTAGGGGAAGCCCCTTTTTGACTTTCTCTGTGACACAACCAACCCCTCTTTCCATCTCTACCATCCATGACATTATATTCTTCTCTTCAAATGATTCCCTCACCAAGTTTACTTTCAGATTTAACAACACTCAAACATGGACTCTATATGCTTCCTCAAAAATCAAGTTTACCCATGGTCGTTCTGAGATCACTTCTGAGGCCTTTACTGGCACTATCAGGATAGCTTTGTTGCCTGATTCTGATTCAAAGCATGAGTCTGTTCTTGACAGGTTCAGTTTTTGTTACCCTGTGTCAGGTGATGCTGTTCTCAGAAAACCTTTTTGTTTGGAGTATAAGTGGGAAAAGAAAGGATGGGGTGATTTGTTATTGTTGGCGCACCCTCTTCATCTTCAGCTCTTGTCTAAAACTGATTGTGATGTTACTGTTCTTAATGATTTTAAATATAAAAGCATTGATGGGGACCTTGTTGGCATTGTTGGTGATTCATGGCTTTTAAAAACTGATAATCTTTCTATTACTTGGCACTCTACAAGGGGTGTGGACGAAAAACACCATGATGAAATTGTTTCAGCACTTTTTAAGGATGTTGAGGGACTCAATTCATCTTCCATAAAAGCTACTGCTTCTTATGCTTATGGGAAATTGATTGTAAGGGCGGCAAGGCTGGCTTTGATAGCTGAAGAAGTTTTCTTCTATGATGTGATTCCAAAAGTTAAGATTAAAAAGTTTTTGAAGGAAACTATTGAGCCATGGCTTGAAGGAACTTTTAAAGGGAATGCATTTCTACATGATCAGAAATGGGGTGGCATTGTTACCAAACAATGCTTAAATGATGCTGGTGCTGAAAAAGGTTTTGAAATTTATAATAATCAACATTATGTCTTAGGATACTTTATTTATGCAATTGCTGTGCTTGTTAAGATTGACCCAGCTTGGGGAAGGAAGTATAAGCCTCAAGACTTCTTGAAGATTTTATGAACTTGAGCACAAGTTCAAACCCCAATTATACACGTTTGAGGTGTTTTGATCTCTATAAGTTGCACTCTTGGGCTGGAGGGTTGAATGAGTTTGCAGATGGAAGAAACTATAAAAGCACTAGTCAAGCTGTGAGTGCATACTACTCTGCAGCATTGATGGGTATGGCATATGGTGATGCCAATGTGGTTGCCATTGGTTCAACCCTCACAGCTCTAGAGATTCAAGCAGCTCAAATGTGGTGGCATGTAAAGGAGGGAGAGGATTTGTATGAGAAAGAGTTTACAAAAGAGAATAGGGTAGTTGGTGTTTCCTGGTCTAATAAGAGAGACAGTGAATTATGGTTTTGTCCTCCTAAATTTAAAGAGTGTAGGGTTGGTATTCACCTTTTGCCATTACTGCCAATTTCTGAAGTTTTGTTTTCTGATGCTATGTATGCAAAGGAACTTGTGGAGTGGGCATTACCAGCTTTGAAAAGGAATGGTGTTTGGGAAGGATGGAAGGAGTTTGTGTATGCCTTGCAGGGAGTATATGATAGTGAAGTTGCATTGAAGAATATAAAAAGCTTGAAGTGTTTTCATGATGGAAGTTCTTTGACTAATCTCTTGTGGTGGATATACACTAGAGGCTGAAGTGTTGTGACGAATAATTACACTTCCAGTTTTATTTTATTTTATTTTATTTTAAAAAGTAGGTACTCCAATATTAAAATGCTTCGACTAGCTTCCCCCTTCACTAGCAATAGCATAGTAGCATGGTGTTATGTAAGTTCCGGTGGTGCTGGGTGAACTGCACTTGGTAGGTCACCTGCTGCCTGATCAGAGGTTAGCGCGAGCCCGGGAGGGGTACCTGCGAAGCCACTTCAACGCTCAAGTCAGTATTGAGAATAGATGAGTGATTTTGCTAGGAATGAGAATCTCCCTCATTATGGCAATGTGAGCCAGTATTTATAGGGGATTGTGCCCGTGGTGAGCCGTTGGATCGATAGAGTAAATCTGAGTCATCTAAGTGTGAGAGTCATGAATGAGCTTGTGTATTGTGGATATAGATCAAAATGATTGGGCAAATCCATGTCCAATTGCTGAATGAGCCTCTTGGTACAGTCTAGAACACACATGGAGAGGGAAATTAATCCACCACTTATGTCCAAGTGTCTCGTCCTAAGAAGGAAAATTAACGTTGCAGTAAATGAAAGAATGACAGAACTGAACAAACCAAGTACTCTAATTCTCTACAAAATATTTGGATATGGCACAAACCAATTCTAATCCTATAGGATAAAAATGAGATACACCCATCACAAATGTTGTAAACTCACCATTAAGCTTTGAGAATAAAAAACATAGACTAATCTCTATTAATATGGCATGTAAGTAATGATGTTGATTTTGGCAACAACAACCAGCCCTTCTATATCTTCCTCAGGGAATTGATTCGCCTAAGAGATATTTATGCATACTTAAGAGACATTACCCCTAAGAGATATTAACCTAATGACACACAATTTTTTTTACCATGGATTACCCTAAAAAATTCGAACCGTGGAGAGAAACTTTTCTAAACACATTTTTTGTTTTTTGAAAGAACTCATTTTAAAAAGATGACAAAGGTTTGAATTTTAGGATAAATAATCGAGGGTAAACAATTAAACCGTTGAATTTGTTTTAAAAAACAAAAAGACTGGAGTTGAGATATTTGAATCCCAAAAGGACTCTATTCGAATTATAAAAAAATATAATCTACTTTGAATGATAAGACAACATCTTCGTTCTTTTGTTGAATTTGTGCACCAAATCCGTTAACCGAATTGGTTAGTCCATCACTGTTGGTTGTCTTGACAATTTCAGCGACATGAGGACGTCGGCTCCCGGGTTCGAACCCGAGTATTGCTAGTGGTAGTGTGTGTACGTGGTATTTATTTGCCAATTTATCTAAGTAGACCAAAAAAAAATTGGTTAGAATTTGAACGAAATGAATTATCTACAAGTGCAACTCCCTAAGCACATTCCTAATCATCTAAAATGATTCATGATACATCTCCAAGCATACAAACTCACGTACGAAAAAGTGAAGTACAATTACCTAAACACATTCCTAACCATCTAAAATGATTCAAGACACATCTCTAGCTATAAGCATACAAACACACATACGGCCTAAAAGTGGGGTAAAAAAAAGGTTACATTATATGTAATGAATTCAAAGATTAAATGTAATGAGCCAACAAGGAGCCGAGCCATTATTGAGAGCCAAGCCACATGAGAATGTTGAGTCAGCACATAGAGAAATGGGTCAATGGGAATGTTTTCTTCTCTCCCTAAATGTTTTCTTCTCTTCTTCTCAATGGGAATGTTCTGGCCCGAATTCCCCCATTATATGTAATTTGTACCGGACTGTGATTCCATTTTTTTTATACTTGAAGTGATTCAATACAACCGTACTCATTTCTTGTGTGAATTGTTCCTTTGAATTGTTACAATTAATTACTTGTTTGTCAATTATACACCTAGTTATTTTTTGTAGGGAGATAAATATGTGTAATGAGTAATACGCACACTAAAGGTATCATAAGAAAAAGACGAATAAGTTAATAATTTTATCAAAAACAACACAATTTATTAGTTTAAATAGTTTGTGTAAAATGACATTTTTTGGTACAAAGAGTAAAACAAATTTAAAACTCAAAAAGGAACAAAGGTCGTAATATTTATACCTTTTTTTAAGCACGTAATATTTATACTATGTATAACATTTATCATAAATAGCTTATTTATAAGTAAAAATACATAGATAAGACAATATAGTAAATTTTCCAATAACATTCAAAAATATTTGAACCATAAAAATAAAAGGAAATATAAATAGTAATTTATTAAAAAATATAATATAAATTTTTACTGTATATTTTATCCAATTATTAAGAGAATTAAAAGAGTATGCGAAAAAGAGTGTTTCTAGTACTTTTTTCGACATAATGTTGATCTATGTGTCAAGTTTAAGGAATCAACTCATATATTGCCCTGATGAGCCTGCAGAGCCCAACTCACCTAAACCATTTTGTAAATAAAAGAATCTATAAGTGAAAGAGCGATAAATAACATCACAAACTTGTACTTTATTCGTGTTATGAAACTGGGATAATAAATAACAAGCATCTATTTTAATAGAAAGTGCTAATAATATTAAGGCTCTGTTTGGCAAGGCTGATCTGCTAGCTTATAGCGGATCAGCTCGTTGTAAGTGTTTGGTACAACTAGTTTTTAGTGTTTTTTCACTAGCTTATAGCGTTTTTTGAAACACTACTTGAAGTAGCGTTTGAGCTTATAGCTTACTAGACCATAGGAAAAAATTGCCGACAATAAAATTATTCTTTTTTTCATAAACTTATACGATGTTTGCGAAAAGAAATGTAGTTTTGGTACTTTTAGAAAATTGTATATAACATGATTCATCAATAAACGATTATAGGAGAATTACACAGCAATCACAGAAGACTACAAAAATATATAATTGTTACTTGTCATATGGAGTTTTACTCCCCCGCCCCTATCCCCACGTGATCCTTATCCCCGTCCCACAAACTTTTTTTTGTACCCGCTCCCGATTCCCATTATTGGAAATCCCCCCCTCTTCCCGCCTTTGTCCCCTTATAAGAGGTATGGTCCCAAACTTTTCTTCGCCCTCGATCTCCGTCATGAGAAGTTTTCCTTCAGTGCTCCTATCTGCACGGGGACACAGTCCTTATCCTATCTCTGAAATGACCGCAAAGGGTTTTCTCTTTCGGCCCTATAGGAAAACATTTCCCGCGGATGGGGCCTATCAGTCAATTCAAAAAAGTCTATACATTAAAGAAAGGACAATCACATATGAACACATCTAAGCCAAATATCGTTATGAAAAAATATATCATTCTAGAATCGGCTTCTACAAAGTTGCAGAATTAGAATGACGGAACTCTCAGCACCATTATCTATAAGATATTGATTCATCTCCTCTGCAAACCTTTCCCACAACGTACATTCAATCTTGTACCAGCTGAAAAAAAACGTGACGACTTTAAAAGGTTAGAAAATTTATTAACGCACTATACTTGTTGAAAAAGAAAGGTATTGACATTACCTTCTCATCAAGAAACAACATGTCGATACTGGATATGGCACTTGAATTTTTGAATTCAGAAACCCTCCATGTATGCAGGACATGAACCTTAAGCCTCCAATCAGTCTTGCCCTCCGTATGTCAAAAATTAGAGTGTATCTTGAAGCCATTTCTGTGAACTCTGTAAAATATGGTTAAATCAAGAGACGGTACTTGCACCAGATGGTCATGTAGAATCACATGTGGATTTGGTCGTATAATACCTTGGTATCTATAACAATACTTCTGCCTTTTGCCCTCCACCTCTGCTGCCTCTTCATCTTCAAGTGACTCATTGAAGTTCGAATCTCAACCCCTACAATCATGATTAATGAAATAAATTCGAATTCAATTACCCATATGACTCATTGAAATTCGAATCTCAACCCCCTCCATTGACTTCCCACGCCTTTTAACCCTCCATTGGGTTTAATGCTCTAAGTTCATGAATTAATCAATTATATCACATTTCAATTCCCCCTACAATCATGATTAAATCATTAAATTCGATCTCAATTCCCCATGCCTCTTAATCTTTCACCCAATTGGAACTCAATGATGCACTTTTCCATTCACCCTAAATGCCTCTTAATCTTCCCAACGGTCCAATGATCAATGTTTCTATTTTCATACACTCAATTGTAAAGGGTCGTTCTACAATGCTGTTGTGTTTTTTTAGTTTTTCAATAATGCGTAATAAGAGGAATTAAATGGATTGCAATTTGGAAGTAGAGTCGCCATAAAAGTTTGTTTGCGAAGTAGAAAGTGGAATTGTTGCAAATTAATTTTGCAATGGAAAGTGATATGTAAACAATTACAGTGTGCATTGAGAATAATATATGGTCGTTCTGCAATAAATGCAAGCGCAATAGACAATTACTACGGAAAAAATTTAAATTAGAGAGAGCGAAAATATAAACAGCTAGATAAACAATAACCTCTTCATTTTCCTAGCAATGATTTTTAGCTTTAATTATGTATTCCACTTCCCAATATAGAACAACAATCTAATGCCATAGGAATAATAGTAATTGCAATAAAACGTTGCAATGTAATGTGGATTGGAATGGTTGTAATTAAAGATTAAATGAGAGTGTTGGAGTATTATTGTGCCTCGATGACTTCTTGATTACCATGCACAATATTATTGTGTCTCGTTGACTTCTCAATTATCGTGCACACAATTAATTTGCTGTAATTTTCAATACCTACAATTAATTTTGAGCAATCAATTTACTGTAACTTCCAATACCAGCAATCAATTATTATAGACACTTATCCCAAGTAGGTAGCTCAGTTGTCGAGCTAAGGGATATCGAAGGAGTGCAAGAAGGAGGTCTGTTAATTACGGTAAGTACCGGTCGAAGGGATATCGAAGGAGTGCAAGAAGGAGGTCTGTTAATTACGGTAAGGGATATCGAAGGAGTTACAAGAAGGAGGTAGCTCAGTTGCAAGTAATAAAATTACGGTAAGTACCGGTCGATTCTACAGGGATTGCGTGTTGTAACAATAGCAAATTTGATTAATTCTAGATTGTGAACTTGGATTTGATTTGGAATTGAGTAACGTGAAATTAAAGACGGTTGTTGAAATAACGAGAAAAGTGATTAGGGGTCGAATCCTCTCCCTTCGCCTATGTTGTGAACCTTCAGCTAATTACAGATTAATTGTTTGAACTACCAGATTCAATTCACTATAGTAGGTTAAGGACAATTCCTTGCCTCAGAACCCCTTTTACCTAATTGAGTTACCCTAATTCCTTAGGTGAATCATGCCAACCGGTAAAGCAATAAACTTAAGAACTAGAGAATTCATGCATCCAACCCCATATTCCTATGGTGATCACAAGTACATGATCTAATACCCCATATCCAGCATGTAACCCATATCCCTATGCGATCACATAACCTAGATCATTATAATTATCATATGTAACTATAAAGCATTACGATCAGAGGCATACACTTATGATAATTCAAACAACCAACTGTATTAACCATAACAAAATATCCATAACATAGGTTCGAGGAGAATCATCTCTCCCTAATCTTAGAAAATTAGTTACACATGGTGAATAGAGACATAACTAGAGTAAAAGAAGCAATACAAGTAAAGATAGACATAGAAACCTTCAACCCTCGTTCCCAAGTGGTGAAGAGCTCCCAAAATCTCACTTTCCTTTGCTCCAAAACGTCTGGCTGCGCTCTAGTGACCAAGCTCCCGTGAAAAAACGCAAAACTGAATTAAAAACCCTAACTTCAGCAATCCATCGCGTCGCGACACGAGCCCGTCACGACGCAAAATTGGACAGAATCCAATTATCTTCCTGCATCATGCTTCCATCGCGACGCGAACCCTCCTGGTCGCGACGCGATATTGAACAGAAACTTGAGTCTTCCCAATTGTGCTGCATCTCTGGGCAAGTGTCTGGTTCGCCGAATGATAACACATAAATTGGAGGTCTTCAAGTACAAAATAACTCCAACAATGCAGGAAAGGCTTACAAAAGGACATCCTACTACAAATTTCTAATACTAAGCTAAATCCCCAGATAACGACTACGATACAATCAAAAACCCGCACAATTGGTCCTAAAATTGGACAACTTACATCATATGACTGAGAGTCAACACAACCCCAAACTTAAACTTTTGCTTGTCCTCAAGCAACATTCAATTCAGGCTGTGGCTACTTTTTTATTTAGCTATCACACATTCTACACAAACCAATAACCACACAGTATATCAAAAATCATCATCAACCTAGTGCAGTAGCAAGACAACCGAATCGGTAAGACACGAGATCATAAGCAGGCAAGCATTCTCAAGTTATCTCTTTTTCACACATTTCACCGGTGTTTCTCTCTTTGAGGTATTTAGGGTATTCACTCAATTCACAGTACCTGCATCATCGTTTCATAGGCTTGAACAAGTACTATACAAATCAATACACAAGAAATACACACACACTTTTTGAGGACTTTTAAAGGTTGTAATGGGGCTTAGGTAAGGGTGGATACATTTGGATAAGTAGGTTACAACTTGGAGTTAGGCCTACTTCTCTCTTTGTCAATTTCAACAATCTCACTCACTTACCCATTTTCCCAAAGCATTCCACAAGAGAATGACTTATTTACTTATTTATTTATATATATATATATATATATATATATATATTTTATTTATTTTTTTGAAATATATATATATATATATATATATATATATATATATTTCCTTATTTTCTTTGAATGTTCCTTTCTCTTGTATACCACCCCAAACTTAGAATGTTGCTATTCCATGAGCAACCCCAAACTTAGAATGTTTCCCCACTCCCATGCTTTAATCTACCTAACTCCAAGTTAAGAAAACTTAGGCTATGGTTTGCAGGAACATTACAAAAAATAAACAATTAGGCTCAAAGGGGCTAACAAGGGATAGCGATTAGAGGGTTGGCTTGAAAGGCTCAGGTTTTCAAAAATTGCCTCAGTGTGTATATAAATTACATGCAAGATAGTTAAGTACAAGCTCAAGTTCTGCAGACTAATGCAAGCAAGGAATAATCACACAATGCATAGAATAAGTGTTTGGGGGCAAACCTCACAGCTGGGAATTTTGAGAGATGGAACTTGAGAGAGTGCCCACAGATGATCTCAGTCTGCCTCAACTTTTGGCATGACCACTAGCAATACCTGATGATAATTCAAACAACCAACTGTATTAACCATAACAAAATATCCATAACATAGGTTCGAGGAGAATCATCTCTCCCTAATCTTAGAAAATTACTTACACATGGTGAATAGAGACATAACTAGAGTAAAAGAAGCAATACAAGTAAAGATAGACATAGAAACCTTCAACCCTCGTTCCCAAGTGGTGAAGAGCTCCCAAAATCTCACTTTCCTTTGCTCCAAAACGTCTGGCTGCGCTCTAGTGACCAAGCTCCCGTGAAAAAACGCAAAACTGAATTAAAAACCCTAACTTCAGCAATCCATCGCGTCGCGACACGAGCCCGTCGCGACGCAAAATTGGACAGAATCCAATTATCTTCTTGCATCATGCTTCCATCGCGACGCGAACCCTCCTGGTCGCGACGCGATATTGAACAGAAACTTGAGTCTTCCCAATTGTGCTGCATCTCTGGGCAAGTGTCTGGTTCGCCGAATGATAACACATAAATTGGAGGTCTTCAAGTACAAAATAACTCCAACAATGCAGGAAAGGCTTACAAAAGGACATCCTACTACAAGTTTCTAATACTAAGCTAAATCCCCAGATAACGACTACGATACAATCAAAAACCCGCACAATTGGTCCTAAAATTGGACAACTTACATCATATGACTGAGAGTCAACACAACCCCAAACTTAAACTTTTGCTTGTCCTCAAGCAACATTCAATTCAGGCTGTGGCTACTTTTTTATTTAGCTATCACACATTCTACACAAACCAATAACCACACAGTATATCAAAAATCATCATCAACCTAGTGCAGTAGCAAGACAACCGAATCGGTAAGACACGAGATCATAAGCAGGCAAGCATTCTCAAGTTATCTCTTTTTCACACATTTCACCGGTGTTTCTCTCTTTGAGGTATTTAGGGTATTCACTCAATTCACAGTACCTGCATCATCGTTTCATAGGCTTGAACAAGTACTATACAAATCAATACACAAGAAATACACACACACTTTTTGAGGACTTTTAAAGGTTGTAATGGGGCTTAGGTAAGGGTGGATACATTTGGATAAGTAGGTTACAACTTGGAGTTAGGCCTACTTCTCTCTTTGTCAATTTCAACAATCTCACTCACTTACCCATTTTCCCAAAGCATTCCACAAGAGAATGACTTATTTACTTATTTATTTATTTATATATATATATATATATATATATATATATATTTCCTTATTTTCTTTGAATGTTCCTTTCTCTTGTATACCACCCCAAACTTAGAATGTTGCTATTCCATGAGCAACCCCAAACTTAGAATGTTTCCCCACTCCCATGCTTTAATCTACCTAACTCCAAGTTAAGAAAACTTAGGCTATGATTTGCAGGAACATTACAAAAAATAAACAATTAGGCTCAAAGGGGCTAACAAGGGATAGCGATTAGAGGGTTGGCTTGAAAGGCTCAGGTTTTCAAAAATTGCCTCAGTGTGTATATAAATTACATGCAAGATAGTTAAGTACAAGCTCAAGTTCTGCAGACTAATGCAAGCAAGGAATAATCACACAATGCATAGAATAAGTGTTTGGGGGCAAACCTCACAGCTGGGAATTTTGAGAGAAGGAACTTGAGAGAGTGCCCACAGATGATCTCAGCCTGCCTCAACTTTTGGCATGACCACTAGCAATACCTGATGATAAAATTTGACACACTAGTAATCACAAGGTAAGATGTAAAAGGTATGAAACTAAATACCACCAATCATCATAATTGAAGCTGCTTGCAAAAAGTTTAAGATAGTGGTGCCTCAATATCACAGGATAAGTTGTAATAATATAGTACATACCAAAGTGCAAAATAAAGTCAAAGAGGAAAATAGGACTAAAATGCAAGATAAAAATGTCTGAAAATAACAGAAAAAATCAATGAGCCTCCTGCTCAGGGAAAAGAAATGTGATCATCAATGTACTCATCCCCTGAAAGTAGGGGGTCCTGGGAGTCTGGCTGCTGATCTGCCTGTGGTGCTGATGAAGATGCACCTGCTGCTCTGTTCTCTGCCATATACTCCTGGGCCGCCAGGTGGACTCTAGCTGATGCAAGGTAAGAGGTGTCTACGCCCTGCTGCTGTAGTAGCATCGACGTCCCGCACCAGTTGGCCATATGGAGGTCATACTGGAAGGAAGGGTCGCTGCCATACTGCTGACGGTAGGATGGGCCTGCTGGCTGCTGCTACTGTGTTGGAGATGCTGGCTGAGGTGGCGGTACTGCTCCATCCATAGGCCCGTCGGGCTGCTTCATGATCCAGGCTGCAGTGATGGGCTCCCGGGGGTCAACTAGTAAGTCATCAGGGTACTCAGGACAGCCCTGCTGTATACATAAAGCATGGATCACAGAGGCATGCCCCAATCTAGCCCTAGGACATCTGACTATCTCTGTAATGCTCTCAGATATGGCTCTCCCCAGGTTCACCCTCTGTCCTCTCATAATAGCTCAATACGGCATCCTTATGGAATTGTAGAAGATGTTTTGGTTAAGATCGACAAATTCCTCTTCCCGGTGGATTTTGTGATCCTACAACTTGATGGTGACACCGATATCAAGAGTATTGTGGATGGAGACAGTGAAATCCCATTCATTTTGGGAAGATCCTGCCTCGCTACTAGTAGGTCTGTGATTGATGTGGCAAGTGGGACTGTTACACTAAGAGTCCAAGAGGAAGCTGTGATATTCAGTGTACTTAAGCCCAATGACCCGAATCAGAAAAAAAGGGAGTGTCACCGCATTGAGGTGCCTACTCCGATGGTTGAAAACGGAGTTCACCTCTACTCAACTGTTGAGGACCCCGTGGTGTTATGGGAAGATCTGAAAGAAGTTGTGAGTAAATCTGGGGATCCGCTGTTACAGTCCCCGCATGCATCATCTGACTGCAAGCTGAAAGAAAAGGGTACTCAAGGAGAATTCAAGGAGGCACCTGAGCCAATTTGAAGCATCCTCTAAGAACCGTCAAGCTAGTGACGTTAAAGAAGCGCTGAGTGGGAGGCAACCCACTGTGAGGTAACAAGTATTTATTTTAGTTTAATTTCAAGTATTTAGTGTAATTCTAATACCAAGAAAATGAAAAATTGGGTTCTGTTCTCTTTGCATCGCGAAGACACTGTGTCGCGTCGCGACAAGTCAAAAACTTTTGGAAAAAAATTGGTTCGGTTACTTTTTGCGTCGCGATAGTAACGTGTCGCGTCGCGACGCGACGTTTTTTAGCCGTTATCAGGCAGTTGTGCCAGACACAGCACACACAATTTTTATTCGCCCCCTCTTGTGCGACGAAAACCTTCCTCCCCACTAGTTCTTGACCAAATTGGTGCTAGATTCGGACTTTTTGGAGCAATTTCTTCTGTGTTTCTCCATCATCATCCAGGATATTGTCTAACAGGTGAAAATGGTCAAACCAAACAAGGAAGGCACATCCAAGCGAAGATGGGGGGACCATCTTTTGATGCTGACAGGTTTAGGTCCCCAGAACATGAGGAGAGATACCAGCAAGTGGTCAAGGGAAAGAAAATCAACCCGGAGCGGGCATTCAACCTCAGCACGGGTGAATTCCCGATTATCACCTATACGCTCCGGGAAATGGGGTGGCTCCCTCTCAACGCCATGATTAAGCAGCCTAACCAGAGCTTGTTGAGAGAGTTCTACTCAAATGCTTACTGGGAAGAAGGGGCGGACAAGTTTACCACCGTTTTTGTCAGAGGAAAGGAGGTATCATACTCTCCGGAAAGCATCAACAGACTTCTTGGGCTACCTGAGTCCTCTCCCTGTGCCATGGGGCATGCCTTAGCCCACTTCAGGGAAACTGATTATGAGGGGACGCTGAGAGAATTGTGTCGTCAGGGGGCACAATGGGACAAATATGCACCAGGATTGCAAAGCTTCCCTAAGCGCTTCAACAACACGGCACTGAAGCCTATTCCTAAGGCTTGGAATTCATTTTTTTAATCAAACCATTGTGTCATGCTCCAACTCCTCTGATGTGAAAGTGAAAGCAGCCATGGGGATCCTAGCCATCATAAGAGGAAATAGGTTGAATCTGGGATATATCATCTCCAACAGCATTGCAGATATAGTGAAGTGTCCCAGGGCTAGATTGGGGCACGCTTCCTTGATCCATGCTCTTTGCAAACAGGAAGGCTGCCCGGAGTACCCCCGATGACCTGCTTATTGACCCCAGGGAGCCTATTACAGCAGCCTGGATTATGAAGCAACCTGAGGGACCGATGGACGGGGCAGTACCACCGTAGGGATCATCTCCACCCCAGCAGCAGCCAGCAGGCCCATCTTACCGACAGCAGTTTCAGAGTGATCCTTCCTTCCAGTATGACCTCATGATGGCCAGCTGATGTGGGTCATCGATGTTATTGCAGCAGCAGGGCATGGATATCTCTAACCTTGCATCATCCAGAGTTCATCAAGCTACCCAGGAGTACATAGTTGAGAACAGAGCTGCGGGAAATGCAGGACCATCATATTCAGCCCAGGCAGAGGAGGAGCCAGATGCACAGGACCCATTATTATCAGGAGACGAGTTCATTGAGCGCCACATATCATTTCAGTGAGCAGGAAGGCTCACCTTATCATTTACTGCTTTTTCAGACATTATTACTTTGAGCCTTTATGTCTTTTGCATTTTGACTTTATTTTCTGATTGGTCTGTACTATATTGACAACTTATTCTGTGATATTGAGGCACCACTTCCCTGAATTTTTTTGGAAGCAGCTTCAATTATGATGATTTGTGGTATTTAGCTTAACATGTTTTACATTTTACCTTGTGATTACTAGTGTGTCAAATTTTATCATCAGGTATTGTCAGTGGTCAAGATAAAAGTTGAGGAAGATCGAAATCATTTGTGGGCAAGTCCTCTCGAGAGGTGAGCCCAAACACTTATATCATGATTGTGTATATTCCTTGCTTGCATTAGTCTGCAGAACTTGAACTTGTACTTAACAATCTTGCATGTGATTTACATACACACTGAGGCAAATTTTTTGGAACCCCTGAGCCTTTCAAGCCACCCAATTATTGTTTATCCTTTGTTAGCCCCTCTGAGCCTAATTGTTGTTTTTAAATTTTTCTGCAAATCATATGCCTAGTTGTTTCTTAACTTGGAGTTAGGTAGACAAATGTATGTGAGTGGGAAAAATTCTAAGTTTGGGGTTGCTCATGGAATAGCAACATTCTAAGTTTGGGGTGGTATACAAGAGAAAGGAACATACAAAGAAAAGAAAGAAAAAGAAAATATATATATATATATATATATATATATATATATATATATATATATATATATTTCAAAAAAAAACAAAAAAAAGTTATATATAAATAAATAAGTAAATAATTCCTTCTCTTGTGGAATGCTTTGGGGAAAATGGGTAAGTGAGTGAGATTGTTGAAATTGACAAAGAGAGAAGTAGGCCTAATTCCAAGTTGTAACCTACTTATCCAAATGTTATCCACCCTTACCTAAGCCCCGTGACAACCTTGAAAGTCCTCAAATAGTGTGTATGTGTATCATGTGTATAGATGTGTATAGAACTTGTTCAAGCCTATGAAACGATGATGCAGGCATTGTGAATTGAGTGACCACCTTAGACACTTCAAAAAGAGATTGGTGAGATGTGTGAAAAAGAGAGAACTTGAGAACGCTTGTCTGCTTATGATCTTGTATTTTCCAATTCGGTTGTCTTGCTACTGTATTAGGTTGATGATCATTTTTGATATGCTGTGTGGTTAACTGGTTTGTGTGGAATGTGTGACAGCTAAATTAAAAAAGTAGCCACATCCTGCATTGAATGTTTGCTTGAGGACAAGCAAAAGTTTAAGTTTGGGGTTGTGTTGACTCTCTGTCATATGATATAAGTTGCTCAATTTTAGAACCAAAACTGCATGAGTTTGATTGTAATTCTGTCATTATCAGGGGAATTAGCATAGTTTTGATCAAATGTATTAGGAAGTCAATTGTAAGCAATTTCCAGCATTTCTGGTGTTATACTGTAATTGAAGACCTCCAAGTTGTTGTGGCATCAGCTAGCGAACCAGACAACTGCCTAGTGATGCAGCAGGAATTGGAAGAATTGGTTACTGAAACTTTTCGCGTCGCGACCAGGAGGTGTCGCGTCGCGACGCAGCAGAAGTATTTCGCAGGATTTGTTTCTGGAAGTTTTCGCGTCGCGACGGGTGCGGGTCGCGTCGCGATGGTGCGTAAAAATTAGGGTTTTTAAGGATTTTTCAGCGAAATTTCGAAGGACGAATCCATTGGAGCGCAGCCAAGGTTTAGAGCAGCCGAGAGAGGCGAATTTGGAGGCTTCCAGGTACTTGGGAACAAGGGTTTGAAGTTCTCATGACTTCCTTCACTTGTATTGTCTCTTTTATCTTAGTTTGTGCTTCTCTGATCATGTGTAACTAAATTTCTCAGATTAGGGAGAGATGATTCTCCCCAAACCTATCTATTGAACACTTTGCTATGACTAATTCAGTTGTTTGTTTGATTTATCATATGTCTAGACCTCTATGTTTAATGCTTTATTACTACAGATTATAGTTTTAATGATTTAGGGTTTATGATCACCATAGGAATATGGGTTTGTAGGCTTGAAATTGGGGATCTAGATCACATACTTGTTGTCATAGGAATATGGAACCATAGGTTTGTGAATTCTCTAGTTCTAGGGCTTAATGCTTTACCTATTGGCATGAATCACCTAAGGAATTAGGGTATCTCAGTTAGGTAAAAGGGGTTTTGAGGCAAGGAATTGTCCTTAACCTATATTAGTGAACTGAATCTGGTATATTGAATAAACAACTTGAAATTACCTGAAGGTTCATGAGATAGGATAGAGGAGAGGATTCAATCCCTAATCGCTTGTCTTTATTCTATTTAACAACCGTTTCATTTCGCGTCACTGAAATTCCAACTTAATCCAGTTTTCACATCTAAGAGTTAATAACTTAGCCATTGTTAACAACACGCAATCCCTGTGGATACGACCGGTCTTACCGTTTTTACTATTACTTGCAACGTTTCAGTACACTTGCTGAAATCTTAACAAGTTTTTGGCGCCGTTGCCGGGGATTGTTGATTTCATTGTCAACAAGGCAAAGGAGTTAATTCTTAGATTTTATTTTTACTTTTTGTTTTTATTTATTTAATTATTTATTTTTGGTACTCAGTGATTTTTATTGGACTTGTTGACGGTTTGCTTAGTATTTCAGAAATTTGTTTATGCGGGACAAAACTGCGAGAGAATTGTTATTTGACCCAGAGATTGAAAAGACAGCAAAAGCAAACCGAAAGAAAGCAAAGCTAGCTAAGCAACAAGCCCAGAGAGAGTCACAGGTACACTCAGCTTCAACCTCTATTCCGGAAGATTCTTCAACTGAAGAGGCAGAAATGGCTGAGAATCCACCTCCAAGACGCACTCTCGGTGACTTCGGGAGGAGAGATCAGGGCGCTCAAGCATTCACTTTCCAACCAGTGGGAGTTGCCCAGTTTGACATCAAGTCTTCTGTTCTAACTGCTTTAAGATCAGAACAGTTTTCAGGGTCTGATGCAGAAGACCCCAACCAACACCTGTTTCAGTTTTATGAAATTTGTGGGACCACTCATCTTGAGGGAATTAGTGAAAGCGCCAAGAGAGTGCGCCTATTTCCATTCACCCTAACAGGCAGGGCTAAGGATTGGTTGAACACCATACCAGCAGGAACTGTGAACACTTGGGGCGAACTGGAAAACAAGTTCTTGGAACGATTCTTCCCAATCTCCAAGTTCATCAAAAAGAGAGCAGAAATCTCAAACTTTGCACAAGGGGATTCTGAGTCCCTATATGATTCCTGGGAAAGATTTAAATTATTGCTAAAAAAATGTCCAGGGCATGGTATTGATGATTTTCTGCAGCTGCAAACTTTCTGCCATGGGTTGCGACCTCAGACCAGGATGATGCTAGATGCCTCAGCTGGAGGATCTTTAGGTACTAAAACATGGGAGAAAGCAAAACAGTTGGTAGAAGATATGGCTTCTAATGAGTACAGGATTCAGAATGATCGTGGTGCTGTAGGTAAAAAGGGTGTGTTGGAGTTGGACTCTAACAGTGCTGTGTTGGCCCAACAAAAGTTAATGTCTATGCAAATTGAAGCTCTTACTAAGCAGTTAACTACAGCTTGCGAAGTTGGTTCAAGGGCTCAAGCAACCGTTCAAGCAGTGCAAACGGGTGGGTGCAACTATTGTGGTAGAGAAGCCCATGAGGGTGATTGCGCAACTCATGGAGAAATGGTTGAGCTGACAAGTTACATGGGAAACTTTCAAAAACAAGGTGGGAACCCGTATTCTAACACCTACAATCTTGGGTGGAAGAATCATCCTAACTTCTCTTGGAAGAATAATGAGGCATCGGGTTCAACCCAACAACAGTCTCAAGGACCTACCCAACAACAAAAGACCCCCTCTCGTTTGGAGGATGCTCTGACCCAATTCATGAACATGACCAAAAATACCTTCCAAGCCCAAGAATAAGCTATGAAGAACATGGGGAAGAACCATGAGGCTTCGATGAAGAACTTGGAGGTTCAGATTGGTCAGTTGTCAAAGCAACTTGCTGAGACATCTAGTGGAGGTTTTCCTACTAGCACTGTTGATAATCCCAAAAACGAGAGTTGCAATGCTATTTCGTTGAGAAGTGGTAGAGAGCTTAACCTTGGAGAAAGAAATAGTGAGAGTAAGGTTCTGAGGGAGGAGTTGAAAGATAAAAATGAAGAAGTTGAAAATGAGTTTGGTAAAAAAACTGAGGGAGCGGTGAAGTCTAACCCGAAAAAAAAATTGTTTTATGAAAATGTGCAGGTAGACGAGCCACCCAAGGAGCTTCCTTCATAATTGAAGTTGCCGTATCCGCAATTGGCCAAGAAAAATCAAAAGGATGAGCAATTCTCAAAATTCATGGATGTTTTCAAAAGCCTCCACATCAACATACCATTTGCTGAAGCTCTTGAGAAAATGCCGGTATATGCTAAGTTCATGAAGCAGCTGCTGACAAAGAAGAAGAAGCTTAAGGGAGATGAAACAGTGGCATTGACAGAAGAGTGTAGTGCCATCATCCAGAACAAGCTCCCCCCTAAATTGAAAGATCCAGGGAGATTCACCATACCTTGTGAAATTGGTGATGTTAAAATAGGGAAGGCCCTATGTGATTTGGGGGCAAGCATCAATTTGATGTCATTGGCTATGTGGAGAAAACTTGGCGGAGGTGAGGTTAAACCAACTCACATGACTCTGCAACTTGCTGATAGCTCAATACGGCATCCTTATGGAATTATAGAAGATGTTTTGGTTAAGATCGACAAATTCCTCTTCCCAGTGGATTTTGTGATCCTACAACTTGATGGTGACACCGATATCAAGAGTATTGTGGATGGAGACAGTGAAATCCCATCCATTTTGGGAAGATCCTTCCTCGCTACTAGTAGGTCTGTGATTGATGTGGCAAGTGGGACTGTTACACTAAGAGTCCAAGAGGAAGCTGTGATATTCAGTGTACTTAAGCCCAATGACCCGAATCAGAAAAAAGGGAGTGTCACCGCATTGAGGTGCCTACTCCGATGGTTGAAAACGGAGTTCAACTCTACTCAACTGTTGAGGACCCCGTGGTGTTATGGGAAAATCTGAAAGAAGTTGTGAGTAAATCTGGGGATCCGCTGTTAGAGTCCCCGCATGCATCATCTGACTGCAAGCTGAAAGAAAAGGGTACTCAAGGAGAATTCAAGGAGGCACCTGAGCCAATTTGAAGCATCCTCTAAGAACCGTCAAGCTAGTGACGTTAAAGAAGCACTGAGTGGGAGGCAACCCACTGTGAGGTAACAAGTCTTTATTTTAGTTTAATTTCAAGTATTTAGTTTAATTCTAATACCAAGAAAATGAAAAATTGGGTTCTGTTCTCTTCGCATCGCGAAGACACTGTGTCGCGTCGCGACAAGTCAAAATCTTTTGGAAAAAAATTGGTTCCGTTACTTTTCGCGTCGCGATAGTAACGTGTTGCGTCGCGACGCGACGTTTTTTAGCCGTTATCAGGCAGTTGTGCCAGACACAGCACACACAATTTTTCTTCTCCCCCTCTTGTGCAACGAAAACCTTCCCCCCCCCCCCACTAGTTCTTGATCAAATTGGTGCTAGATTCAGACTTTTTGGAGCAATTTCTTCTGTGTTTCTCCATAATCATCCAGGATATTGTCTAACAAGTGAAAATGGTCAAACCAAACAAGGCAGGCACATCCAAGCGAAGAAGGGGGGACCATCTTTTGATGCTGACAGGTTTAGGTCCCCAGAACATGAGGAGAGATACCAGCAAGTGGTCAAGGGAAAGAAAATCAACCCGGAGCGGGCATTCAACCTCAGCACGGGTGAATTCCCGATTATCACCTGTACGCTCCGGGAAATGGGGTGGCTCCCTCTCAACGCCATGATTAAGCAGGCTAGCCAGAGCTTGTTGAGAGAGTTCTACTCAAATGCTTACTGGGAAGAAGAGGCGGACAAGTCTACCACCGTTTTTGTCAGAGGAAAGGAGGTATCATACTCTCCGGAAAGCATCAACAGACTTCTTGGGCTACCTGAGTCCTCTCCCTGGGCCACGGGGCATGCCTTAGCCCACTTCAGGGAAATTGATTATGAGGGGACGCTGAGAGAATTGTGTCGTCAGGGGGCACAATGGGACAAATATGCACCAGGATTGCAAAGCTTCCCTAAGCGCTTCAACAACACGGCACTGAAGCCTATTCCTAAGTCTTGGAATTCATTTTTTTAATCAAACCATTGTGTCATGCTCCAACTCCTCTGATGTGAAAGTGAAAGCAGCCATGGGGATCCTAGCCATCATAAGAGGAAATAGGTTGAATCTGGGATATATCATCTCCAACAGCATCGCAGATATAGTGATGTGTCCCAGGGCTAGATTGGGGCACGCTTCCTTGATCCATGCTCTTTGCAAATAGGAAGGCTGCCCGGAGTACCCCGATGACCTGCTTATTGATCCCAGGGAGCCTATTACAGCAGCCTGGATTATGAAGCAACCTGAGGGACCGACGGGGCAGTACCACCGCAGGGATCATCTCCACCCCAGCAGCAGCCAGCAGGCCCATCTTACCGGCAGCAGTTTCAGAGTGACCTTCCTTCCAGTATGACCTCATGATGGCCAGCTGGTGTGGGTCATCGATGTTATTGCAGCAGCAGGGCATGGATATCTCTCACCTTGCATCATCCAGAGTTCATCAGGCTGCCCAGGAGTACATAGCTGAGAACAGAGCTGCGGGCAATGCAGGACCATCATATTCAGCCCAGGCAGAGGAGGAGCCAGATGCACATGACCCATTATTATCAGGAGACGAGTTCATTGAGCGCCACATATCATTTCAGTGAGCAGGAAGGCTCACCTTATCATTTACTGCTTTTTCAGACATTATTACTTTGAGCCTTTATGTCTTTTGCATTTTGACTTTATTTTCTGATTGGTCTGTACTATATTGACAACTTATTCTGTGATATTGAGGCACCACTTCCCTGAATTTTTTTGGAAGCAGCTTCAATTATGATGATTTGTGGTATTTAGCTTAACATGTTTGTTGCGCCCGAAAAAGTCCCCGAGGGAGAACTTTCCTCGTTCACAACTTCTCTTAAGACAATGAAGCCGCCACCAATATTTATTAAGGAAAATATTAGGAAAACCTTTTATCGGAAAGCGAGTGGTCTTGCGAAACTAGAGAAGAGGGTTCGGGGGTCGGTTACGCGCGGGGAAGGTATTAGCACCTCACACGTCCTCTCTACTGAGAGGGAACCTTTAATTAAATGTGTGGTTTTAAGTGTTGATTTGAAAAATATCTAATTTGCCTCTTTATTTCTTATTGAAAATGAATTAAAGAACTTAATAAAATTTTTAATTTTGGCGAGAAAGGAGGAAAAAGGGTTTCGAGAAAGAAGTGCTTGACGGGACATGGCCCGCTCCTACGTATCTCCCGGTGCGATGGAGAATTCAAAGCTACGTAGTTCTTCTTGTCCTGGAAAGGTTTTTATTTTTTATCTTGTTTAATTTTGAAAATCAAGCTTTCATGATGATCAATTGAGCAAGGGCTCCAAGTGATCACCACTAGCACTTCATTGTTAATAATCATGCAAGCAAAGGCTTCGCAAGACTACTAACAAAGTTTTTGATTTAGTGAAAATCTTTAGGAAAATTAGGCATTCATGATGATCAATTGAGCAAAGGCTCCAAGTGATCACCACTAGTACCTCGTTGTTAATAATCCTGCAAGCAAAGGCTTCACAAGACTATTAACAAAGTTTCTAATTTATGAGAAATTATTTTGTCTTGAAGAGAATTAAATTAAATTAAAAAAAGAGAAAGGGGGTGAAATGGTAAAATGGGGTGCAGTTTGCAAAAGGGAACTGTACTATTAAAAATTGGGTGTGAAAAGCAGTCCACGTCTTGGTTTCTGGGCTTTGGGCTGATGGATAGAAAGGGGCTGTATTGTTATAAAAAAGGGGGTGCGCTAATAAACCTGATTGTTGGATTTTTAATTTAAAATAAAAAGAAAATAGGGATAGTATATAAATGGAAATTAAAGGATTCAGCAAACCCTAATCTTCTTATTCTTTCCCCTGCTCACAGCGCGCCGCACCAAGTTTGGTGAGAGAGAGAAATTTACGGAGAGAGAGAGGCAGGTTTGCGGAGAGAGGGAGGTTTGCGGAGAGAGGGAGCATGACAGAGAGACGAGATAGAAAGAAAGAAGAAAGGGAGGAGAAGAAAAGGGGAGAGGAGAGAGCCACGGAGGCGCTGATGGTGACACAGGGTGGTTCGCGGTGGTGCGACGCGGCAGTGGAGAACAGTGATTAAGAGAGTAAACACGGTGAGGGAGAGAAAAGGGAGCTACGACGCGGGGAGAGGGATAGAGGGACAGTAGAGATCCGCGTCGTCTCCGGCGACGACGATGATGGTGGTGGCCACGGAGCTTAACGGAGACGGGTTGGGTTCTGCGACACGGTGGCGACGGCGAGGAGAACGCCGCGAGGAGGTTCAGGACAGGGGGAACATCACGACGGCTACGGTTCAATTGGGGAGCGTGACGACGGCGGTGGCTCTATGGGAGACGACCACCGTCTACGGTGGTTGGAGGTGGTACAGTTCCGATCCCTTTTTACTTCTTTTCTTCGCCTATTCTTCTGCTTCTAGCTCTACTAGCTACTGTTTTGTCAATTTCTTTCATTTTTGCACTATTTACAAAAAAATGTTCATTATACTTCTTGTGGCAGCGAAGGCTGGTTCTTGCTTTTTGTTTATGATCCTTTTTTAGAAACCTAATCTGTTCACAGTTTAAATCCTAATTTGTTCATAGCACTAATATCCACGGCACCGACATTTCTAACAAAAAACATAAACTGGACTTGTTCTAAGTTTTATAACTATTGCTATTTTCGTTTTCCTTCCTTAAGAAATGATTCTGAAACAAGATTTTTTATAACTGAGCCTATTTTAAGTTGATAGCTAATCCTACTAATGAAACAACAGTAAAACGACTCTTAAAAGCAAACTGATTTGACTAACCCTCTTTTTCCAGCCTCTGTTTGGTTTCTTGTTGCCTGTTCATTACTGCTGATTCTTGCTCTAGTTTCACTGCTACTGTGACTGCGTATATTTGATCTGATCCTGCTATTATGCCTGACTTCCAGAATGTTTTTCAGTGTGTTTATGTGATTAGGGTTTCGATGTGAACCCCCAATCCTTTTTTTCGGTGATTTTCTGTCTGTGTATGTTTGTCTCTGATCCCCCTTTGCTGTGGGCTGACTGTTTATTTATATTAAAAACTTAGGTCTTGGCATTAATTGCTTTTGACCGGGCTTTGACTTATTTTTCAGGTTTCGGAGCGGATCGACCTAGGCCCAGCAGCTTGGGGAGCAGCTGTTGGAAACCCTGAATCTGCTGCTGCCTATTATTATTTGCATTTTCGGATTTGTATTTTTTGGTATTTTTAGTAGTATCATTTTTTGTATTTTTGGACTTTTGGACATCTTGGACACTATTAAATTGTGAATAAAAATAAATAGAATTTTTTTGACATTTTTGGACTATATATTACTCTAAATAAATTAAAATAGACAAAGTAAAAAATAATAAAAGAAATCGGGCCAAATACAAAAGCGATATCGGACCCAACTAGACAAGTGCGTGAGAACAAGGCCCAAATGGAATAAATAAGCCCGTTGACCACTAAACGCTAATATTATCTCAGAATCGCGTTCTTAAGCCCAAATTGAAACGACAAGCCCAATCGCGAGAAAAATGACTTTGTCAGTCCCAATTAGGTTCGACTAAATCCAAATACGAAGATTAAATTGAAGAACGCACGAAAAGATCGATCATTCGCGTGCATGCCTAATTTAAAACAACGGTATTTCGATTTAGTTGAACAGGGTAATTGAAATTGGCCAGGGTTAGTAACTGAGACGCCGTACTGATAATTCTCGTAACCACGCGACTTCAAAACACGATTTAAGTAAAATAAACGACTAAAACTAGAAGACGGACAAAATTGGGGTATAACAGCTGCCCCTCTTTATTTGGATTTTGACAAGGAATATGAATTGGCCGAAACATATTCCGAGGCAAAATAGAAATAAAGAATTCAGAAATTATACCAATTTTGTCTACCTAGAGGAACGTGAGGCAAAAAAGGTAAAACGGGCACTTGGCGTGCAGAAAGCGGTAAACGGGCACTTGGCGTGCAGAAAGCGGTAAATGGGCACTTGGCTTGCAGAAAGCGGTAAATGGGCACTTGGCGTGCAGAAAGCGGTAAATGGGCACTTGACGTGCAGAAAGCGGTAAATTGCCCAGGCTGCCTAAAACCTGTAATCCTTAAACGAACTCTTGATGAATCTGAGTTTGCACGTGGCTTTGAGGAGCACGCTTCCTGTTGGCCTTTTCGAGCGACCGGGGGGATCGTTATCAGCTCCGGAACTGATATACTGATCAATGCACGGCGTCCACTGTATCTTAGGCTGATACAACTATTCCGTTGAACCTCACATGGGGCTGCGGTCCATCGCGTTGCTCGTACACGACGTGAGACCTGGGCAGAAGGGAGCGATGATCTCTGTGCTCCAATCCGCAATGCGCGCTTGAGCGCTCTCTTTTCTATTTCTCTCTTTTCTTTTTTTCTTTTTTTTTCTTTCTGAACTCCCAACTTGGGGAACATTTTCTGGAATCTGGGGGCGAGGGCTAACACCGAAGTGCTCAGCCTTTTTTGTACCTGTAGCTGAAAATGAACAAATGCATGCAATGCAAATGCCATGATTGCTGTTTTCTTTGAATGATGAGTTTCTTATTTCCTTTGTCTATGCTGGATGAATGCATGATCCTCTACTGTTCCTATATGCTTGATGAATGCAATGATTTTCCTTTTCTTCTCTTGTGTGTACGCAATGCATGATTTTCTTTTTCTTTTGCTTATGTCTGATGAATGCATGATTTTCTCCTGTTCTTATATGTCTTTTTCTCTTTCTCTAGCTTCTCTTTTTTCTTTTTCTTTCTTTCCTTTTCTTTTTGTTGCTCTCTTGGCTCTTCTTTTTTTCTCTCTTTTGGCTTCTCTTTTGCTCTTTTAAGAATCATGGGTATGTGAATGCAAAGCTTTGATGGAAGGCTATAACATGAAATGATGAATGACCTGGGATGTTCTAGCTTTCTTTTCTTCTACGAGATGCCAGTATTGATGTGATGCAACTGTATTGCTTTGATGTTTGATGCAAATGTATGCGGTGATTGATGCTTTGATGATTGAAATGCTCCTGTTCTAACTTCTGTTTGTTTCTTTTTGCTTCTTCTATGAAATGCAAACATTAATATGATGCAATGCTCTGATGTTTGATGCAATGATTCTTGTTCTTTTTTCTTTTATGGAAATGCTAACATTAATATGATGCATATGCACTGCTTTAATGTTTGATGATTGAATGACAAAGGAATGCTTGTGAAATGATGAATGATATGGAATGCTGGATGACAGGGAAAGTTTTTGTGTTGCTTTTGTGGTTTCTTTTCTTTATTTTCTTTTTGCTTTCTTTGCTTTTTCTATGAAATATCTGATGCAAAATGTAATGCTCTAATGATGAATGACATGCGATGATTTTGTTCTTTTCCTTTTTTATGAGGTGCGAACATTAATATGATGCCAATGCAATGAAAAGATTTCTGCTTTTTCTTCTTTACTATTTTTCTTCTATGAAATGCAAGTATTAATATGGTGCAACTGATGTGGAACGTTTTTTTTTCTTTCTTTTTACTATGTGATGAATGCACAAAATGTGAAGATGCAAATGTAATGCTTTGATGCATATGCTATAATGCATGAGGTAAACATTTTTGTGATGATGAGATGCGAGACTTTGAATGCAAGGACTTGAGATGATTATTGACCATTCTGTTGAAAAATTGAATTTGATTCAAACTCTGGTGTTCTCAAGGTTTTTATTTACAAACAACCTCACTTGCTTTCTCTTTCTTTCCATGATGACTGAATTTTAGATATCACGTAAACAACTTGTGTTCTCTCTCTTGAAGTATTGTTTAGTAAGCACGCATTGGAGTGCAAATGTGAATGAATGAGTCAGTTAACTTGGAATTGGTTTAGGGCATGGACTTTTATGGCAAGTGAAGGAATGACAGACATGGTTATTGCCGAAGCTTATGAGGGACCAAGAGATACAAGATTGCCCCAATTCGGGTCTTTGACGAGTGAATGACTTGCCCCTGTCTAGTGGTGACAACAACTAGGGGTGTAGAAGATGATGAATTGGGAACGTTTCGGCTCTTGGGATGAAAGCTGGAATGAAAGGGGTTTTGCCTCAACCCACGGAATTTGATGTTGCCCCAGTCATAACAAGGACAAGGCTGCCCCAATCAGAATGACAAGGTCTTGTTTGGGATAGTGAGTTGAGAGATTGCCCCGGTGAGGTTTTTATGGGAATGAATGAGGTGAAGGAATGTGAATGCACTTGCCCCACTTTGGAATGACATTGACAACTGGAGTGACATGGGATGGGCATTGAACAGAATTTCCCAAGACTAGGGTGTGTGGGTGGTGAAGAGAATGCCCCAACTTTTGGGTCTGAGTGGTATTCTCAGTGCAAATCTTTGGTTATCTACTGATGTCTTGACTTTTGGTGCGAAAGAATCCTTACCTGGTGATCACTAAACCTTGTTTTAATGCATCTTGAATGTGTTTTGGAGTGCAAGTCCCTCTTTTTTATTTTGTCAGCTTTCTTTTTTCTGACTGTTCGTTTTTGTTTCCTCAGTTCCCTTTTTTCTGAGGGCTTATTCTTTCTTGATCAGCTTTCTTTTTTCTGATTGTTTGTTTTTCTTTTGAGCAAACACATTGTACATAGATAAACTTGTTTGTCCTAAGATTAGAATTTGAGTGAACAAAAGCAACCGGTCTTTGATCGGAATGGACTTTTCGGGATTGTGGTGTTTTGTGGAGGAAGGAGGGTTAGGCTTAATGAAGTGTTTGAGGCTAATGGGAGGATGAGTTTTGTTCGGCGTTGATTGACGGTTAATGGACTATGAGGAAGATGGTTATTGGGCTTGTTTGGGCTCTGTTAAAGCAAATTCGTGTCTCATGGTAGAAGGACTAAGGGGTTTGATGTTGAGGCTAAAGGAAGTGTTTGAAGGTTTATGGAATCAGGTGTTGGAATGATGAAGTGTTTGAAGGTCTATTTAGACAAGGATCTCTTGTATTTTGTGGTAACATGTACCAGCTCACCACGTACATTTCTTTTGTATTTTCTTTTGTTTTGGGATTTTCATTTTTGAATCCCCTTTTTTTTCTTTTCCTCTTTTTTTTTTTGTTTTATGATTCTTTTCCTTCTTCGACTCGGGTGAGCTGATAAAAGTGATGCACTTTTTTTATTTGAGGTGATCCTTGTCTAGGGTGATTTTTGGATTTTGGTTTTTCTTGGCTCAAGGTGGGTAGGAAAGGGACTTTCTGGGATTTTGGGGTTTTTGAGGAGATGGCCAAACTTCATTTCAAATCCCGATTGCTTATTTCTATAAGACTTAACTTTAGAACAATAATTTATCTATCTTCATGTGTTTGCTCTTTTTTCCTTTTTTGTGCCCTAATTTTTGCCTGGACCGCTCTTTGTGAGTTTTCAGTCCACCGGGCGCTCTTTTTTGCCTAGGCCGCCCTTTGCGGGTTTTCAACCTAGCGAGCTTGTTTTCTTGTTTATTATATTATTATTATTATTATTATTTTGAGAGACTTGCACTGAAGGAATATGATATTAATCAAGGGGAATTAATGATCACAGACTTGCCCTAGCATGGAGGACTTGAACCAAAAGTCAAATACGCGCTGATGGGGAGAATATGTACTTTTTGGGTGGACGGGGCGGGACTAGACTTGGACGGGAAACTGTGGTAAGGGAGGAAAACCAACGGGCTCAAACAAGAAAATGTACTCATAGCATGCACGCTCATTAGAAGAATGCTTCACAGAGAGTTAACATCAGTTAAAAATTTGTTTTTTCCTTTGACACACTATTTCAGTCTTTTGTCATAGAATGGTTGAGATGCAGTGCTTTTGAAAGAAATGCAAATGAGCTATTGATTTGAAAAACTGAGTGCCTTGGAACACTTTGAGTTTGCAACCAATTAGTAAGGATAAACTTTTTCAAAAAGGATGATTGTTTCGCAAGAACGTCGCGCTTCCCATCACAACTCTTATTTTATGCAATGAGTGAATGAACAAATGATGATATGCAAGTATGATGCAAATGCGTGGAGAATGACCACTCGAAGAGTGTGGCTTATTCTAAATAATTTTGTTATTTTTAATGCAAGACAAAACATGGAATGTCAATGCGAATGATGCAAGAATGATGCCCCCCTTTTTTTTTTCAAAATGATTTTTGATTTTGATTTTTTTATTATTATTTTTATTTTTTAGAGGCGAGACAAGGTACGAAATACCAATGCCCCCTTTTTCTTTTGAATGATGAAAAATGCAGGAATGATGCTTTTTTCTAAATGATGATTTTTATTTTATTTTTATTTTTTTATTTTTTTTTTAGAGGCAAGGCGAAGTATGAAATGCCAGCGCCCCTTCCTTTTTTGAAAGATGCATGTATGGAGGAATGATGTATTTGAACTAGAGTGATGAGGTTAATGAAATGATGCATGAATGCTACATTTGATGATGATTTTTATTCATGATTATGAATGCAGTGCTTTCTTGTTTTCATTTTTGTGCAATGAAATGCATGATGCTCACAATGATCTTTTTGTTTTTTAGTTTTGGAACATGATTTTGAAAATTATTTGGAGATGCAAATGATTTATTGGAAAAAAGGTTTTAGAAAAATGTGCTTGACGGGGTATGACCCGTTCCTACGTATCCCCATTGTAATGAGGAATCAAAGCTTACGTAGTTCTACTGTGTCTTTTTTTGAAATAATGCTTATGCATGAATGTCTCATCTCGGATGAACTTGACGAGGATTTTTTTGCATGATTATAAATGAAATGCTTATGCAGATGATAATTGTTTTTTGTTTTATCTTTATGTAATGAAAGGGAATGCAAGATGAATGGTTTCTTTCAAAATTGGAATTTTATGCAATGCAAATGATGCAATGGTGCAGTGATGCAATGATGCGATGATGCAAGGATGCTTTTTTTGTGTTTTTGCAGAAAGAGGATATTTACAGGTGGTGATTTGAAAATTTTCACACTATATGCCACCTCATATAGGCGTTTATTGAAAAGGGAAAGCATATCTTTTTTAATTTTCAAAAATTTTGAAGGAAAAATTGATTGAACTGAATGCAACGATGCAACACACAATTTGGAAAGCCCTTGTGACCTAAAAGGGGGTAGAACCTATGATATAAGGTATTTTAGGGATAATCTTCTCATGTAGCTCTATTCACTTACTTACAATGGCAACCAAGAGCTAAAGTCTCTCTCATGATGGCACCCACAATCGTAGAAAGCTACCGAGTGTGAGGCATCATGACAAAGCGCACTCTTGGGCGGAACTTTCATGAGAGCCATACAGACAAAGGTCTACGAATGGCAGTCACTAATCGTTCCCACTCTCCTAGGTTTTTGTTCAGACCTTGGGTTTTAGGCCCCACTCAATGCTCACAAGTATAGGATGTGAAGTGTGTGTCGAGGGCACAACACCTAGGAATAACTACCCTTCCCCACCTGCAAATGAAAATCCAGAGCAGTCCAGACAAATAGCATGTTGTTTATCCTAGGGTTCAATATCGATCCAATATAAACTAATCTAGGGTGTCAATAACAATGCGCTACTTACCTCAAGAAAGGGAGCAAAGAAGAGGGGGACATGATAAGAAAGGGGAAGTATGCATGTGCTTACCATAGGAAAGGGAGCAGAGAAGAAGGGGACATGATAAGAAAGGGGAAGAAATGCATGAGGGAACTAAGCAAAGAAGTGACTATCTATTGCAAAAGCAAACATAGAAGAAGAATGCACATGGATGTAACATGCTTATGAAAAAAGGAAGAAGAGGAGAGGCAAAGCAAGATATTCAAATCAATCATATAAACCACACATTTAATTAATTAGGCTTGACCCACTTTTAAAAAAAATGTTTTTGGTCCCCAGTGGAGTCGCCAGCTGTTGCGCCCGAAAAAGTCCCCGAGGGAGAACCTTCCTCGTTCACAACTTTTCTTAAGACAATGAAGCCGCCACCAATATTTATTAAGGAAAATATTAGGAAAACCTTTTATCGGAAAGCGAGTGGTCTTGCGAAACTAGAGAAGAGGGTTCGGGGGTCGGTTACGCGCGGGGAAGGTATTAGCACCTCACACGTCCTCTCTACTGAGAGGGAACCTTTAATTAAATGTGTGGTTTTAAGTGTTGATTTGAAAAATATCTAATTTGCCTCTTTATTTCTTATTGAAAATGAATTAAAGAACTTAATAAAATTTTTAATTTTGGCGAGAAAGGAGGAAAAAGGGTTTCGAGAAAGAAGTGCTTGACGGGACATGGCCCGCTCCTACGTATCTCCCGGTGCGATGGAGAATTCAAAGCTACGTAGTTCTTCTTGTCCTGGAAAGGTTTTTATTTTTTATCTTGTTTAATTTTGAAAATCAAGCTTTCATGATGATCAATTGAGCAAGGGCTCCAAGTGATCACCACTAGCACTTCATTGTTAATAATCATGCAAGCAAAGGCTTCGCAAGACTACTAACAAAGTTTTTGATTTAGTGAAAATCTTTAGGAAAATTAGGCATTCATGATGATCAATTGAGCAAAGGCTCCAAGTGATCACCACTAGTACCTCGTTGTTAATAATCCTGCAAGCAAAGGCTTCACAAGACTATTAACAAAGTTTCTAATTTATGAGAAATTATTTTGTCTTGAAGAGAATTAAATTAAATTAAAAAAAGAGAAAGGGGGTGAAATGGTAAAATGGGGTGCAGTTTGCAAAAGGGAACTGTACTATTAAAAATTGGGTGTGAAAAGCAGTCCACGTCTTGGTTTCTGGGCTTTGGGCTGATGGATAGAAAGGGGCTGTATTGTTATAAAAAAGGGGGTGCGCTAATAAACCTGATTGTTGGATTTTTAATTTAAAATAAAAAGAAAATAGGGATAGTATATAAATGGAAATTAAAGGATTCAGCAAACCCTAATCTTCTTATTCTTTCCCCTGCTCACAGCGCGCCGCACCAAGTTTGGTGAGAGAGAGAAATTTACGGAGAGAGAGAGGCAGGTTTGCGGAGAGAGGGAGGTTTGCGGAGAGAGGGAGCATGACAGAGAGACGAGATAGAAAGAAAGAAGAAAGGGAGGAGAAGAAAAGGGGAGAGGAGAGAGCCACGGAGGCGCTGATGGTGACACAGGGTGGTTCGCGGTGGTGCGACGCGGCAGTGGAGAACAGTGATTAAGAGAGTAAACACGGTGAGGGAGAGAAAAGGGAGCTACGACGCGGGGAGAGGGATAGAGGGACAGTAGAGATCCGCGTCGTCTCCGGCGACGACGATGATGGTGGTGGCCACGGAGCTTAACGGAGACGGGTTGGGTTCTGCGACACGGTGGCGACGGCGAGGAGAACGCCGCGAGGAGGTTCAGGACAGGGGGAACATCACGACGGCTACGGTTCAATTGGGGAGCGTGACGACGGCGGTGGCTCTACGGGAGACGACCACCGTCTACGGTGGTTGGAGGTGGTACAGTTCCGATCCCTTTTTACTTCTTTTCTTCGCCTATTCTTCTGCTTCTAGCTCTACTAGCTACTGTTTTGTCAATTTCTTTCATTTTTGCACTATTTACAAAAAAATGTTCATTATACTTCTTGTGGCAGCGAAGGCTGGTTCTTGCTTTTTGTTTATGATCCTTTTTTAGAAACCTAATCTGTTCACAGTTTAAATCCTAATTTGTTCATAGCACTAATATCCACGGCACCGACATTTCTAACAAAAAACATAAACTGGACTTGTTCTAAGTTTTATAACTATTGCTATTTTCGTTTTCCTTCCTTAAGAAATGATTCTGAAACAAGATTTTTTATAACTGAGCTTATTTTAAGTTGATAGCTAATCCTACTAATGAAACAACAGTAAAACGACTCTTAAAAGCAAACTGATTTGACTAACCCTCTTTTTCCAGCCTCTGTTTGGTTTCTTGTTGCCTGTTCATTACTGCTGATTCTTGCTCTAGTTTCACTGCTACTGTGACTGCGTATATTTGATCTGATCCTGCTATTATGCCTGACTTCCAGAATGTTTTTCAGTGTGTTTATGTGATTAGGGTTTCGATGTGAACCCCCAATCCTTTTTTTCGGTGATTTTCTGTCTGTGTATGTTTGTCTCTGATCCCCCTTTGCTGTGGGCTGACTGTTTATTTATATTAAAAACTTAGGTCTTGGCATTAATTGCTTTTGACCGGGCTTTGACTTATTTTTCAGGTTTCGGAGCGGATCGACCTAGGCCCAGCAGCTTGGGGAGCAGCTGTTGTAACACCCTATTTCTACCCAACATTTTATTCATAAATTATCAGAGTTCTCACATCGAAAGAGTGTCACATTTTTCGTTAACATAAAAATCCGTTTTCCAGAACGTTCTCCAACTTCATTAAACATTTCAGCGGAATCAAAAACATTAAAGTTAATCTCCACAATCAACTAAGTTCGCAACGTGACTAGTCATAAAGACGTAGTTCAAACTCAACAAATAAATGGTTCAACAAAATAACGTAAGCGTCCCCCCGAGTGCTACGTATCAGAGCGGACGACACCAACTAAAAGAAGACTAAGGTCTTCACTCGAGCTCACCTATAAGGATAAACCACAAAAGGGGTGAGATTCCATACATTATAAGGAGTGTATGAAAGACCACATATAAGATTCAGAATATCATATAACCACAGTATACAATCATTTCCCACGAAGTCAACCAAGTTAACAACGTAGGGGTATAACAGTCATTATCATCAGTCAACATTAGAACACATATAAACATTACAGCAATAACATAACGACATCAACGGCAAGTTACTCAACATCAATAACGGCATATCACTCGTCAATAACAATGATCAAAACACCACGCCCCAAGGGGCGGTTCAACAACGCAGTCAACACAACAACAATCAGCACTACAACAAGCAACATCACAACAATCAACACAACAACAATCAACGCGACAGGCGATCCATCACCGCATCATCGTCACTAAACACCGACTCAACACACCAGTTTTACAACACGTCACAGTCATGAAAATGCATGGAAGTGCAACCCACACGTGGGTATATGCATGATGGTACCATACTCGTCATAATAAGCCACTATGGGCACACCGTCACTAAGAGGCCGAAGCCTATTCGTCATGAGAGGCCGAAGCCTATTCGTCATAATATGCACACGCTATGAGACACTATGGACACATGTGCAAACACCAAAATCACTCACTTGTAATACTCGTCATTGTCATCATAAAACACACTCATCAAGCGAACTCGTCATGTTCGTCACAATTTAATTCAACATCATCATGAAACATCATATTTAAAGTTTGCGTAACAACTTCTTTAAAATTTGAGAAACAACACTTCTTATTTGCGGGGAAAACATCATATCATAACTGAGGAAAATATCCCATTATAATTCGGGAAAATACCACATTTTCTTACTCAAAGGCCATCACATTTCATTTGAAAAACATCACCATTTTTAATACGGAAACTTCACATTTAAATAGAGGAAAACAGCAACAGCAACATTATTTTACTTATAAAACAGCAGCCTTTTTAATCAAAAGAAAACAGCAACAGCAACATCATTTTATTTATATAAAAAAAAAACAGCACCCTTTCTTGTTAGAAATTACAGCAACAGCACATATTCTTTTTGAAGAAAACAGCAACAGCATATGTTTATTTTTAAGAAAAACAGCACTCTTCCTTGTCGGAAATTACAGCATCAGCACATATTCTTTTTGAAGAAAACAGCAACAGCATGTGTTTATTTTTAAGAAAAACAGCACTCTTCCTTGTTGGAAATTACAGCAACAGCACATATTCTTTTTGAAGAAAACAGCAACAGCATGTGTTTATTTTTAAGAAAAACAGCACTCTTCCTTGTTGGAAATTACAGCAACATACGCATATTCTTTTTTTTTGAAGAAAAACAGCAACAACATGTATTTATCTTTGGAGAAAAACAGCACCCACAGTGCGATTTTGTGGAGGAAAAACAGTCCCTCTTTCATAAAAAAAAAAACAGCAATATACACTTTATCACCACATCAATAATCCATCAAACAACATCAAATAATCGTCAAGAACATCACCAAATAATCATCAAGAACATCCTCAAATAATCATCAAGAACATCATCAAATAATCCTCAAGAACATCACCAAATAATCAATCAAGAACATCACCAAATAATCCGATTCTCTCTCAATCCTACATCAATTCATGTCCATTTCGCAACAAGTAGTCACACAAGATCACACATCCTTTATTTATTTATATAACATGTCATTCAAGATTCAAGCATCGATATAGCATAGATTTACGATTTCCAACAAGTGGTCACACAAAAATCACACATCCTTTATTTATTTATATAACATGTTATTCAAGATTCATGGCAAACAAGTGATTAGATGAAACCCCAAACCCACACATGAAATCCCTCATAGACACCCTATAATGGATTAAATCCCACCCTTACCTTAGATTAGGAGATCACACCCTAGCTTTCCTTCTCTTTCCTTGAGATCACGTTTTCCCTCTCTCTTCTTTCTCCATTGGAGCGCTAATCCTCCTTCCTTTTCCTTCCTTGGAGCCGCCAACCCCTTCTCACTCTCTCTCAAATTCGCACTTCTCTTTTCTCCTTGCACAAAATGAGGCTAAACCTTAATTTTTAGCTATATATATGCCTAGGGTCGGATAAGTGGGTCATGGGCTTTTCACCCAACACATGCGCATACTCCCTGGGCCAAAGCACTCCAACTTACTAATACTAGCCCTCATGGTCTAACCCACTCTAACATATAATTATTTTAATTATTCTGCCACACAAGACCACCAATTAATTAATAGATAACTAGTTAATCAAACAATTATTTTTCCCTCCACCTAAACCTTATTTAATTAAAATCTATCATATAAATCTAATAAGATTAAGCCACAATAGACCAATAAATATTTAATTAAATTGGGGTGTTACAACTCTCCCCCACTTAAAAGAATTTCGCCCTCGAATATTCCCTGCTAAAGGCAACACTCCTTCACTAACCAACTACATCCATCTAGGCCACTAGTGCTATCTATCATGCTGATTACCATTGCTTTGATTACCGGCGGTAAGTGATTGGGCGGCCGTCCCTCCTACTCGCTCAGCCAGGTAATTTCAAGTAATAATAATCAGACTCATCTTCCATTATTCCTAGTTCTAGTCAATCCTATAATACCACAAGCATAAACTACAACAATCGCATCAACGACCGACAAAACGACACCACAATAGCATCAATAGTAATCAATAAAGCATATAGGATCCTCAACAAGTCTCCTAATGTTCATCACAACAGACAACATCATTTGCCACAGCACTTCTCATAACACAGTCAAATTCCGGGACTAACTATCACTTTTCAACAATGGCCATGGGCCCACAACAGCTACTCAACAATAGTAACAACAACAACCATAACATCAACAACATCACGGGAAAGTTTACTAAATGCGTAAATACAGCAGGACAAGCCACAAACTCCTCAAACGGATATTTTAATAATTAGGAACCGCGAGCACTCAATGTGCAAAAATCCAAACAACACAGTAGTCACACAATTGGCACATCACCAATTTGCAATTTCTCTTTTGCACCAAAATACTTATAGGTGGAAGTACGAAAATGATGATATTTGTTTTCCAAACAAAATCCACAATTTATTTTTGAAAGTATTCTTCGCAAGTAAAAGGTGCCACGAAATCGGAGCACTCAACCTTTCAAATCAGTTTTTGAAAATTCAGAGAAATCTCGATAACATTTTCTTTTGGATCTAAAGAAGCAACTAATACATTTTTCGAAAATTGAACACCTTCCAAACCAGCATGAAATCAAAACCAAGTCCCGTGACATCAGTCACTAATCACCAAAACAATAATGACAATCTTTTAGAGTAAGTGATAACCATCTACATAGTTCAGCATGGGAAAATAATTCAACTCATGGAACAGCAGTCAAGGCATTAAAACAGCTAGAAGGGCCAACCCATGGAGACAACAATTCACAGCTAAAGGCACATATACGAAAAGGCACAATCGCACCATGCACCAAAATACCCGGGATAACAACGACATAACTATAACCCATTTTTAAAATCATTTCACGTAGCTTGTAAAAATAGGAGGAAACAACAGTTGTGGTGTTCAAACCAAAAATTTTATCATTTGCGGCAGTCAAGGATGCTAACATCGAAACATAATTGGCACGACCAATTCACAAGGCACTTAGCGTGAAGCATCATTGTGCAGTCAAAAGCATGCTATAGTAAAAAAAAACTTTATACACTTTCATTGTCCATTTATTAAAATAATTTTCCAATGCCAAAATCAGTATCCAACCATAAAGCTATTTAACAGTCATTCAAAAGCAGTTTCAGAAATCCCCTTACTTTTTAAATTCACATGACGCAATTCAAGAAGTAACGACCAAAAGATTTGTCAATCAAGTTGCAACTTCCAAAATAATTGAGGACCAAAATTGTAGCACTGGAATGAAAACGTCTTCACTTGTGGGGATTAAAACACCACGGCCGTTATTAGCAATAACTTGAATTAGTCCACAAAATAGTTTTTTTTTTTTTTAACACATTCAGTTTTCAAGCATCAAAACATATTGCAGAGCTTTCATAGAGGTTTAGCGTCGACCGCTCAAAATAGTTTGGACAAAACAACATAGGAGAGTAACATGCAACAAGGTAAACTGCCAATAGCATACAGGCACAGCAGACGCACGTAACGAGGCCAGACAAACAGCATAGGATGCAATTACCATTTTAAAACGCATCAAGTTTGTTTACACTCAAGGGCCAACCAAACTCAGGATGGGAAGCATGTAATATTATACTTTACAAATACATGAGCATGCGAATAGATGTCAAGTTAACATCTAACAACAAACAGCAATTACTTTGAATATGATGCAGGATACGCCAAGCTCAATACCAACCAAAACACATGTGAGTACTTAAACAACAGAGCATATCATGTAGAAACACGCAGCAAGGAGGTCAACAATAAGGACTACAACAAACAAACACAATTCACACACCGAAAGCACAATAAGGCACACAGCACTAGTAGGGGCATCTCCCCCACTAGCTCACTTACCAATGGAAACTTTTGGAGTACCTGCAACATAAACCATGGTCAGCTCTGAAAGACAACAGTTGGTCACTATCTGACACAACGACTCGACGACTTGGCCGGACGGACCAACCATTGCTCTGATACCACTAATGTAACACCCTATTTCTACCCAACATTTTATTCATAAATTATCAGAGTTCTCACATCGAAAGAGTGTCACATTTTTCGTTAACATAAAAATCCGTTTTCCAGAACGTTCTCCAACTTCATTAAACATTTCAGCGGAATCAAAAACATTAAAGTTAATCTCCACAATCAACTAAGTTCGCAACGTGACTAGTCATAAAGACGTAGTTCAAACTCAACAAATAAATGGTTCAACAAAATAACGTAAGCGTCCCCCCGAGTGCTACGTATCAGAGCGGACGACACCAACTAAAAGAAGACTAAGGTCTTCACTCGAGCTCACCTATAAGGATAAACCACAAAAGGGGTGAGATTCCATACATTATAAGGAGTGTATGAAAGACCACATATAAGATTCAGAATATCATATAACCACAGTATACAATCATTTCCCACGAAGTCAACCAAGTTAACAACGTAGGGGTATAACAGTCATTATCATCAGTCAACATTAGAACACATATAAACATTACAGCAATAACATAACGACATCAACGGCAAGTTACTCAACATCAATAACGGCATATCACTCGTCAATAACAATGATCAAAACACCACGCCCCAAGGGGCGGTTCAACAACGCAGTCAACACAACAACAATCAGCACTACAACAAGCAACATCACAACAATCAACACAACAACAATCAACGCGACAGGCGATCCATCACCGCATCATCGTCACTAAACACCGACTCAACACACCAGTTTTACAACACGTCACAGTCATGAAAATGCATGGAAGTGCAACCCACACGTGGGTATATGCATGATGGTACCATACTCGTCATAATAAGCCACTATGGGCACACCGTCACTAAGAGGCCGAAGCCTATTCGTCATGAGAGGCCGAAGCCTATTCGTCATAATATGCACACGCTATGAGACACTATGGACACATGTGCAAACACCAAAATCACTCACTTGTAATACTCGTCATTGTCATCATAAAACACACTCATCAAGCGAACTCGTCATGTTCGTCACAATTTAATTCAACATCATCATGAAACATCATATTTAAAGTTTGCGTAACAACTTCTTTAAAATTTGAGAAACAACACTTCTTATTTGCGGGGAAAACATCATATCATAACTGAGGAAAATATCCCATTATAATTTGGGAAAATACCACATTTTCTTACTCAAAGGCCATCACATTTCATTTGAAAAACATCACCATTTTTAATACGGAAACTTCACATTTAAATAGAGGAAAACAGCAACAGCAACATTATTTTATTTATAAAACAGCAGCCTTTTTAATCAAAAGAAAACAGCAACAGCAACATCATTTTATTTATATAAAAAAAAAAAATAGCACCCTTTCTTGTTAGAAATTACAGCAACAGCACATATTCTTTTTGAAGAAAACAGCAACAGCATATGTTTATTTTTAAGAAAAACAGCACTCTTCCTTGTTGGAAATTACAGCATCAGCACATATTCTTTGTGAAGAAAACAGCAACAGCATGTGTTTATTTTTAAGAAAAACAGCACTCTTCCTTGTTGGAAATTACAGCAACAGCACATATTCTTTTTGAAGAAAACAGCAACAGTGTAACACCCCTTTTTCTACCCAACGGTTTATTAAAAAAAAATATCAGAGTTTTTCGCGCCAAAAGAGTGTCACATTTTTCGAACCGGAAAACCACTTCGCAAACAGAGTACTTTGATTATAACTAACTTCTTTTCAAAAACATGCAGCGGAAATAAAAAGGTTTAACTTGGCAATCATACTTCAAAAGGTTTACAACTTAGAAAGGCATATACATAACACATAAGGAAAGACACAAGGACAACCCTCCCGAGTGCTACGTATCAGAGCCGACTCGACCATACTAGAAGAAGAATCTCTAGCCACCTTCAGTCACCGTCACCTGCAGGTTGCCGGCATACGAGGCAACACGACGCAGTAGGGTGAGTCTCAATGCATAGATAATAATAAATAAAACAAGAAACACAGTATGATAGGCACACCAGGAATACCATCAATTTAACTACACCATCAATACAGTTACACCAAATCCAGTTACGCCGAATACTGTTACACCGAGTACCGTCACACCAAATACAGTTACACCCAGAATACAGTTACACCATTATTTTATAATCACCACTTAATCACCAAGATAGTCAACCAAAATAATCACCAATTAATCACCAAGATAGTCAACCAAAATAATCACCAATTAATCACCAAATACAGTTCAAGAAGACGCAATCAAACACAGGACGTGTATGCAATGTATGAAATGCAACCCAAAACTCCACTGGGCATATGCATGTGGATCCATTCACCAAAATTGCCTTGAGGGCATTCACCAAACACCAAAATATTTTAGGAGGCCGAGGCCTATTCACCAGAAATGCATATGATTATGTGACACCATGACAATGCATCAAGCACAACAAAATCACCAAAGTACGCCATAGCATATTCACCAATAGTTTTACTTATTCGCCAACACCAAAAGAGGATCATAGACCCCATTCACCAATAATTATATACTCACCAATCACCAAGATATATTCACCATTAATATGCATCATAACACACCATGACACACCAAACGAGCAACAAGCATAATCACCAAATAATTAACAGACTCACCAATGCTATTAATCAACTCACCATCACCAAATAATTAATAATCTCACCATATTGACTCACCAATTAAACTCACCAAATAGACTCACCAAACAGACCCACCATTTACACCAACACCAATTCAATTAAACCCTTTTAGGACATCGACACGGAATAGGCAAGCAAAACTACATTTTAGACACCTCGGACAACATCTGCCCAGAACCCTCTGAAAGATAATTTATTTTTGCCTAAAATTAGAATATCCAGGTAGGCACCTGAATAAGCTTTGAAACGCATTTTGAACCATCAAATTTGGACACCCGAGTCAAAAGATATTTAGAAAACAAATTTGGGAACAACAGCGACACCCTGGGCTACGCGAACACGGCAGCCAGAATTCGGCGAATTAGTTAAAATAGTAAACGACATCGGATTCCAACAAACGACCCCTCTACAGAAACCTGAGAAAGTCTAGTTTCTGACTATAGTTTTCTTTTTTTGAAACAATGAGCCAATTAGTACAGTTTTTAGAAACAACCCGAATGGTTCCCAGACTGGACAGATTCTGTCCTTCCACTTCAAATCACTCTAAACTGACTTACACTTGACCAAATGGAACAAAACCTTAGCCTTAACAAAATCAATTTGAGTATAGTTTCTAATGGAAAAAGAATCGTTCAAATCAGAGTTCAATTGAAGACACAAGACCTGAAACACTGAACCTATACCTAGTTTAAGTCCAGAAATTTGACCTGACTTGGGACGCTCATAACTCGAGCTACACTACTCCAAATTTAACCAAAACAGTGCCAAAGTGACCAAAATTAAGTCTGTTTTCTAACAAAAAAAGGTCCCATAATTTTTTGACGAACAGAAAGTTCCCAGTTTTAAAAATACCGAACCTATGTTCAGAATGCTTCCAGAATATTACCCTAACTTGTGGAATTCATAACTCGATCTTCACAGCTCTAAACGCAACCAAACCAGCGTCAAATTAACAAGCATTCATTCAAGTTTTCGAAATGACAAACCACATAATTTTTCAATTAGTAAAACGTTCTCAGTCACTGAAATACTAAACCTATGTCAGTACATCTCAAAACAGTGAATTCAACAACACAAACAACCATCACACTTCAGCCACATATAGATATTATAAACATCAACAGCAATTTAAACAACTACTCCTAACACCTAGTACCCATGATTTCGTGGTTTATAAATTATTAACTATGAACGAGAGCCCCCTTACCTTATTGAAGAACTCGAATCCTTAGGCTTAGAAACCTTGAAAAACCTAGCTTTTCTTCTCTCTCCTCTTTTCTTTCTTGGTCACGAACTCCTCTCTTTCTTTTTCTCTATGGAAGCCACGAAATTCCTCTCTTTTTCCTTGCCTTGGCCGCCACTCCTTAGCTCTCACTCTCTCACAAAAATCTAATTTTCTCAACTAATGAAACCCTAACTTAAAACTCCTTATTTATAGGCTCACTTAACCAATCATGGGCTTTCTTAGTTTATGACTTAATCATGGGCCTCCACTAACACCTCTAATTCGCCACCACCTATCCACATATACTAACAACTAATTATTTCTAATATTCTATCACATAAAATCCCTAAATAATTATTCCTATCATTTTATTTTATTTTTCTCAAACACAAACCCTAGATAATTAATTAAATAAATTAACTAATTATTTTGGGCTGTTACAACTCTCCCCCCCTAAAAAGAATTTCGCCCTCGAAATTCATAAGCTAAACATAAAACAACAAATACAACACACAAGCAAAGCACAGAGTTCACACAAGAACAAAAAACATAACAAGCAATACAATACTAGTAGGAGCATCTCCCCCACTAGTTCTCTTACCATTACCTTCACGATCAGGATCATCTCTGCAACACAAACCACAGTCAGAATAAAAGACAACAGTTGGTCGCTAACCGACACAACGACTCGATGACTCGGCCGGACGGACCAACCATTGCTCTGATACCACTAATGTAACACCCCTTTTTCTACCCAACGGTTTATTAAAAAAAAATATCAGAGTTTTTCGCGCCAAAAGAGTGTCACATTTTTCGAACCGGAAAACCACTTCGCAAACAGAGTACTTTGATTATAACTAACTTCTTTTCAAAAACATGCAGCGGAAATAAAAAGGTTTAACTTGGCAATCATACTTCAAAAGGTTTACAACTTAGAAAGGCATATACATAACACATAAGGAAAGACACAAGGACAACCCTCCCGAGTGCTACGTATCAGAGCCGACTCGACCATACTAGAAGAAGAATCTCTAGCCACCTTCAGTCACCGTCACCTGCAGGTTGCCGGCATACGAGGCAACACGACGCAGTAGGGTGAGTCTCAATGCATAGATAATAATAAATAAAACAAGAAACACAGTATGATAGGCACACCAGGAATACCATCAATTTAACTACACCATCAATACAGTTACACCAAATCCAGTTACGCCGAATACTGTTACACCGAGTACCGTCACACCAAATACAGTTACACCCAGAATACAGTTACACCATTATTTTATAATCACCACTTAATCACCAAGATAGTCAACCAAAATAATCACCAATTAATCACCAAGATAGTCAACCAAAATAATCACCAATTAATCACCAAATACAGTTCAAGAAGACGCAATCAAACACAGGACGTGTATGCAATGTATGAAATGCAACCCAAAACTCCACTGGGCATATGCATGTGGATCCATTCACCAAAATTGCCTTGAGGGCATTCACCAAACACCAAAATATTTTAGGAGGCCGAGGCCTATTCACCAGAAATGCATATGATTATGTGACACCATGACAATGCATCAAGCACAACAAAATCACCAAAGTACGCCATAGCATATTCACCAATAGTTTTACTTATTCGCCAACACCAAAAGAGGATCATAGACCCCATTCACCAATAATTATATACTCACCAATCACCAAGATATATTCACCATTAATATGCATCATAACACACCATGACACACCAAACGAGCAACAAGCATAATCACCAAATAATTAACAGACTCACCAATGCTATTAATCAACTCACCATCACCAAATAATTAATAATCTCACCATATTGACTCACCAATTAAACTCACCAAATAGACTCACCAAACAGACCCACCATTTACACCAACACCAATTCAATTAAACCCTTTTAGGACATCGACACGGAATAGGCAAGCAAAACTACATTTTAGACACCTCGGACAACATCTGCCCAGAACCCTCTGAAAGATAATTTATTTTTGCCTAAAATTAGAATATCCAGGTAGGCACCTGAATAAGCTTTGAAACGCATTTTGAACCATCAAATTTGGACACCCGAGTCAAAAGATATTTAGAAAACAAATTTGGGAACAACAGCGACACCCTGGGCTACGCGAACACGGCAGCCAGAATTCGGCGAATTAGTTAAAATAGTAAACGACATCGGATTCCAACAAACGACCCCTCTACAGAAACCTGAGAAAGTCTAGTTTCTGACTATAGTTTTCTTTTTTTGAAACAATGAGCCAATTAGTACAGTTTTTAGAAACAACCCGAATGGTTCCCAGACTGGACAGATTCTGTCCTTCCACTTCAAATCACTCTAAACTGACTTACACTTGACCAAATGGAACAAAACCTTAGCCTTAACAAAATCAATTTGAGTATAGTTTCTAATGGAAAAAGAATCGTTCAAATCAGAGTTCAATTGAAGACACAAGACCTGAAACACTGAACCTATACCTAGTTTAAGTCCAGAAATTTGACCTGACTTGGGACGCTCATAACTCGAGCTACACTACTCCAAATTTAACCAAAACAGTGCCAAAGTGACCAAAATTAAGTCTGTTTTCTAACAAAAAAAGGTCCCATAATTTTTTGACGAACAGAAAGTTCCCAGTTTTAAAAATACCGAACCTATGTTCAGAATGCTTCCAGAATATTACCCTAACTTGTGGAATTCATAACTCGATCTTCACAGCTCTAAACGCAACCAAACCAGCGTCAAATTAACAAGCATTCATTCAAGTTTTCGAAATGACAAACCACATAATTTTTCAATTAGTAAAACGTTCTCAGTCACTGAAATACTAAACCTATGTCAGTACATCTCAAAACAGTGAATTCAACAACACAAACAACCATCACACTTCAGCCACATATAGATATTATAAACATCAACAGCAATTTAAACAACTACTCCTAACACCTAGTACCCATGATTTCGTGGTTTATAAATTATTAACTATGAACGAGAGCCCCCTTACCTTATTGAAGAACTCGAATCCTTAGGCTTAGAAACCTTGAAAAACCTAGCTTTTCTTCTCTCTCCTCTTTTCTTTCTTGGTCACGAACTCCTCTCTTTCTTTTTCTCTATGGAAGCCACGAAATTCCTCTCTTTTTCCTTGCCTTGGCCGCCACTCCTTAGCTCTCACTCTCTCACAAAAATCTAATTTTCTCAACTAATGAAACCCTAACTTAAAACTCCTTATTTATAGGCTCACTTAACCAATCATGGGCTTTCTTAGTTTATGACTTAATCATGGGCCTCCACTAACACCTCTAATTCGCCACCACCTATCCACATATACTAACAACTAATTATTTCTAATATTCTATCACATAAAATCCCTAAATAATTATTCCTATCATTTTATTTTATTTTTCTCAAACACAAACCCTAGATAATTAATTAAATAAATTAACTAATTATTTTGGGCTGTTACAAACAGCATGTGTTTATTTTTAAGAAAAACAGCACTCTTCCTTGTTGGAAATTACAGCAACATACGCATATTCTTTTTTTTTTGAAGAAAAACAGCAACAACATGTATTTATCTTTGGAGAAAAACAGCACCCACAGTGCGATTTTGTGGAGGAAAAACAGTCCCTCTTTCATAAAAAAAAAAACAGCAATATACACTTTATCACCACATCAATAATCCATCAAACAACATCAAATAATCGTCAAGAACATCACCAAATAATCATCAAGAACATCCTCAAATAATCATCAAGAACATCATCAAATAATCCTCAAGAACATCACCAAATAATCAATCAAGAACATCACCAAATAATCCGATTCTCTCTCAATCCTACATCAATTCATGTCCATTTCGCAACAAGTAGTCACACAAGATCACACATCCTTTATTTATTTATATAACATGTCATTCAAGATTCAAGCATCGATATAGCATAGATTTACGATTTCCAACAAGTGGTCACACAAAAATCACACATCCTTTATTTATTTATATAACATGTTATTCAAGATTCATGGCAAACAAGTGATTAGATGAAACCCCAAACCCACACATGAAATCCCTCATAGACACCCTATAATGGATTAAATCCCACCCTTACCTTAGATTAGGAGATCACACCCTAGCTTTCCTTCTCTTTCCTTGAGATCACGTTTTCCCTCTCTCTTCTTTCTCCATTGGAGCGCTAATCCTCCTTCCTTTTCCTTCCTTGGAGCCGCCAACCCCTTCTCACTCTCTCTCAAATTCGCACTTCTCTTTTCTCCTTGCACAAAATGAGGCTAAACCTTAATTTTTAGCTATATATATGCCTAGGGTCGGATAAGTGGGTCATGGGCTTTTCACCCAACACATGCGCATACTCCCTGGGCCAAAGCACTCCAACTTACTAATACTAGCCCTCATGGTCTAACCCACTCTAACATATAATTATTTTAATTATTCTGCCACACAAGACCACCAATTAATTAATAGATAACTAGTTAATCAAACAATTATTTTTCCCTCCACCTAAACCTTATTTAATTAAAATCTATCATATAAATCTAATAAGATTAAGCCACAATAGACCAATAAATATTTAATTAAACTGGGGTGTTACAGCTGTTGGAAACCCTGAATCTGCTGCTGCTGCCTATTATTATTTGCATTTTCGGATTTGTATTTTTTGGTATTTTTAGTAGTATCATTTTTTGTATTTTTGGATTTTTGGACATCTTGGACACTATTAAATTGTGAATAAAAATAAATAGAATTTTTTTGACATTTTTGGACTATATATTACTCTAAATAAATTAAAATAGACAAAGTAAAAAATAATAAAAGAAATCGGGCCAAATACAAAAGCGATATCGGACCCAACTAGACAAGTGCGTGAGAACAAGGCCCAAATGGAATAAATAAGCCCGTTGACCACTAAACGCTAATATTATCTCAGAATCGCGTTCTTAAGCCCAAATTGAAACGACAAGCCCAATCGCGAGAAAAATGACTTTGTCAGTCCCAATTAGGTTCGACTAAATCCAAATACGAAGATTAAATTGAAGAACGCACGAAAAGATCGATCATTCGCGTGCATGCCTAATTTAAAACAACGGTATTTCGATTTAGTTGAACAGGGTAATTGAAATTGGCCAGGGTTAGTAACTGAGACGCCGTACTGATAATTCTCGTAACCACGCGACTTCAAAACACGATTTAAGTAAAATAAACGACTAAAACTAGAAGACGGACAAAATTGGGGTATAACAATGTTTTACATTTTACCTTGTGATTACTAGTGTGTCAAATTTTATCATCAGGTATTGTCAGTGGTCAAGACAAAAGTTGAGGAAGATCGAAATCATTTGTGGGCAAGTCCTCTCGAGTTACATCTCTTAAAATCCCAACTGTGAGGTGAGCCCAAACACTTATATCATGATTGTGTATATTCTTTACTTGCATTAGTCTGCAGAACTTGAACTTGTACTTAACAATCTTGCATGTGATTTACATACACACTGAGGCAAAATTTTTGGAACCCCAGAGCCTTTCAAGCCACCCAATTATTGTTTATCCTTTGTTAGCCCCTCTGAGCCTAATTGTTGTTTTTAAATTTTTCTGCAAATCATATGCCTAGTTGTTTCTTAACTTGGAGTTAGGTAGACAAATGTATGTGAGTGGGAAAAATTCTAAGTTTGGGGTTGCTCATGGAATAGCAACATTCTAAGTTTGGGGTGGTATACAAGAGAAAGGAACATACAAAGAAAAGAAAGAAAAAGAATATATATATATATATATATTTCAAAAAAAAAACAAAAAAAAGTTATATATAAATAAATAAGTAAATAATTCCTTCTCTTGTGGAATGCTTTGGGGAAAATGGGTAAGTGAGTGAGATTGTTGAAATTGACAAAGAGAGAAGTAGGCCTAACTCCAAGTTGTAACCTACTTATCCAAATGTTATCCACCCTTACCTAAGCCCTGTTACAACCTTGAAAGTCCTCAAATAGTGTGTATGTGTATCATGTGTATAGATGTGTGTAGAACTTGTTCAAGCCTATGAAACGATGATGCAGGCATTGTGAATTGAGTGACCACCTTAGACACTTCAAAAAGAGATTGGTGAGATGTGTGAAAAAGAGAGAACTTGAGAACGCTTGCCTGCTTATGATCTTGTATTTTCCAATTCGGTTGTCTTGCTACTGTATTAGGTTGATGATGATTTTTGATATGCTGTGTGGTTAACTGGTTTGTGTAGAATGTGTGACAGCTAAATTAAAAAAGTAGCCACGGCCGGAATTGAATGTTTGCTTGAGGACAAGCAAAAGTTTAAGTTTGGGGTTGTGTTGACTCTCTGTCATATGATATAAGTTGCTCAATTTTTAGAACCAAAACTGCATGAGTTTGATTGTAATTCTGTCATTATCAGGGGAATTAGCATAGTTTAGATCAAATGTATTAGGAAGTCAATTGTAAGCAATTTCCAGGATTTCTGGTGTTATACCGTAATTGAAGACCTCCAAGTTGTTGTGGCATCAGCTAGCGAACTAGACAATTGCCTAGTGATGCAGCAGGAATTGGAAGAATTGGTTACTGAAACTTTTCGCGTCGCGACCAGGAGGTGTCGCGTCGCGACCAGGAGGTGTCGCGTCGCGACCAGGAGGTGTCGCGTCGCGACCAGGAGGTGTCGCGTCACGACCAGGAGGTGTCGCGTCGCGACGCAGCAGAAGTATTTCGCAGGATTTGTTTCTAGGAAGTTTTCGCGTCGCGATGGTGCGTAAAAATTAGGGTTTTTAAGGATTTTTCAGAGAAATTTCGAAGGAGGAATCCATTGGAGCGCAGGCCAAGGTTTAGAGCAGCTGAGAGAGGCGAATTTGGAGGCTTCCAGGCACTTGGGAACAAGGGTTTGAAGGTTCTCATGACTTCCTTCACTTGTATTGTCTCTTTTATCTTAGTTTGTACTTCTCTGATCATGTGTAACTAAATTTCTCAGATTAGGGAGAGATGATTCTCCCCAAACCTATCTATTGAACACTTTGCTATGGTTAATTCAGTTGTTTGTTTGATTTATCATATGTCTAGACCTCTATGTTTAATGCTTTATTACTACAGATGATAGTTTTAATGATTTAGGGTTTATGATCACCATAGGAATATGGGTTTGTAGGCTTGAAATTGGGGATCTAGATCACATACTTGTTGTCATAGGAATATGGAACCATAGGTTTGTGAATTCTCTAGTTCTAGGGCTTAATGCTTTACCTATTGGCATGAATCACCTAAGGAATTAGGGTATCTCAATTAGGTAAAAGGGGTTTTGAGGCAAAGAATTGTCCTTAACCTATATTAGTGAACTGAATCTGGTATATTGAATAAACAACTTGAAATTAACTGAAGGTTCATGAGATAGGACAGGGGAGAGGATTCAATCCCTAATCGCCTGTCTTTATTCTATTTAACAACCGTTTCATTTCGCGTCACTGAAATTCCAACTTAATCCAGATTTCACATCTAAGAGTTAATAACTTAGCCATTGTTAACAACACGCAATCCCTGTGGATACGACCGGTCTTACCGTTTCAGTACACTTGCTGAAATCTTAACAATTTGCGACGGATATTTCTGTCGGAAATTAGCGAATTTCTTGTAGTGAAATATCTACTATCTACTATAGATTTATACCAATTCACCACATATGATTTTACTAATACCCCCATTCTATCTAAAAGACACCTCAAATTTTTTAGGGTAAAAATGTCATTACACTCTATTTCTTCTTTTTTTTTTCTCTTTATTTTTACACTCTCTTTCTTACTTTTCACTTTTCTCTTACACTCTATTTCTTCCTTTTTTCTCTTTCTTCTTACACTCTATTTCCTCCTTTTCACTTTTCTTTTACACTCTCTTTTTTCCTTTTTTTCTTTTTACTTTACTTTTCCCATAAATAATTATTCTCTTTCTCTTATCACTTCACTTTAATTCTTTTGACTAAATTTCTAAATTTATACAAACACTACTTTATTAAAAATTTTGAAGACCACTACTATAAACCTACTATCTAAAAAACAAGAAGACTTAATGACTATTTAAATTAGTAATTGATATTTAAAACAAATATTTCTTATTGATAATCTAATATCTAACTTTTATTATCTACTATAATCTACTAATCAACTAAAATAATCAATTGAAACTACGAGATAACTGCACTGATAAATAAAAAACACGGGATAACTGCAGTGATATATAAAAAAACACGGGATTAATATTTACCATTGATATTTATAATTTTTTTTGACAATTTATAATTAATATTTTCCATTGATAATTATAATTTTGGAAAACTAATATAAACCTACTATATAAAAAAACACGTGATAACTGCAATAATCTACTATAATCTACTAATCAACTCAAATAATCTAATATAAAAACACAGGATAACTACAATAATCTACTATAATCTACTAATCAACTCAAATAATCAATTGAAACTATGAGATAACTGCAATGATATATAAAAACACACGGGATAACTACACCAATAAATAAAAAACACAGGATTAATATTTGTCTTTGATAATTAAATTTTTTGACGACTACTATAAACCTACTATCTAAAAAACAATAATATTTAATGACTATTTAAAATACTGATTAATATTTAAAATAAATATTTCTTATTGATAATCTACTATCTCTCTTTTACTATCTACTATAATATACTAATCAACTAAAATAATCAATTGAAACTACGAGATAACTGTATTGATATATAAAAAAAAACACAAGATTAATATTTGTCATTGATAATTAAAATTTTTGAAGCCTACTACTACAAACCTACTATCTAAAAAATAAGCAAACTTAATGACTATTTAAATTACTAATTAATATTTAAAACAATTATTTCTTATTGATAATCTACTATCTAATCAATTTACTATCTACTATAATCTACTATCAACTAAAATAATCAATTGAAACTACCAGATAACTGCACTGATATATAAAAAACACGGGGATAACTGGAGTGATATATAAAAAAACACGGGATTAATATTTGCCATTGATAATTATAATTTTTGAAAACTACCATCTAAAAAACAAGAAAGCTTATTGACTATTTAAACTGATTAATATTTAAAGCACACGCGACAAATATTGGTCACTAATACCTAAAACAGGACAAATAATTGTTACTGATATATAAAAAAACACGGGATAAATATATGTTATTGATAATCTACTATCTATCTTTTACTATCTACAATAATCTACTAATCAACTCAAATAATCAATTGAAACTATGAGATAACTGCACTGATACATAAAAAAACACTGGACAACTGCACTGATATATAAAAAAATACGGGGATAACTGCAATGATATATATAAAAACACGGGATAGTTGCACTGATATATAAAAAAACAATGGATAACAACACTGATATATAAAAAAACACTGCACGGATATATAAAAACACATGGGATAAATGCACATATTGTTTTTAAATGATACTTTTACATTTTTAGTTTTAATATTTATCAATTTTTTATTTGAAACTCTTTTTTTTATCTACTTTAAATTTTTCTTTATTTTCACGGGGTAATGTTCAGACTATTTTAATACTGTCTAAATTCATTCATAGAAAGAACACGACAGGACCTCTGCGTATGTAAGTCATCCTCTATATTTTACTATTGATTTTAGATTAATGAGATTTCAAATTAACGTTTCTTTTTTTTTGGTCAATCATGCAATATTTCATTGATAACGAGCAACACCACGGAAACATTATACAGAGTGTAAACTACTGGCTTACACATGAAGCATTCATAGGTCCTCTAACGGACAAACGACATCAGGTCGATAGCTAACTCTAAAAGATTACATTAAGCATATGAGCAGCACCTGAGACAAATTAGTTTCTACTGAACTAACTAAAAGCGAATAGTTAAAAACTGATGCAAACTATTACAACCATGTAACACAGAATACAAAAGAACCCATCTCCAAACATCCCAGCAAAATACAGTGAGCCTGAACAACTACTCGAGCTGCATCCATAAACCAGCCACCATCACCAAGAAAAATAGGTGAACCACAGATAAATCAAGAGACCCACGAAGTTAGTGTAGGAGGAAAGACGGAAAGTCCAGACTTTCCCCGTATTTGAAGGCGAACTCGCCCCGAGGCCAATAGATCTAAAACCGTAGACCACAGAGGATGAGGTGGGAACCAGGTGAAGAATCAGAGGAGTCAAAGAACCTGTTAACTGTTTCGCCCAGAGAGAAGGAGGGAGGGTTCAATTACCGCTACATGGAAGCAAAGTGGTGAGGTTCTGTGGACTAGATCCGGGGAAGGTGAGGTGTTGCGAACCGGATCTGGTGGGTCAGGAGGGACCGGTGGGTCCGGCGGTTCAGGGGGAGGGGGAGGAGAGGAGATCAGGTCAGAGGGGGAGTTCGAAGCCGGGTCGGGTGGGTGAGGTGGAGGCCGAGAGGGAGGAGGTCGAAGTACCTGGAGAGAGGCGAAGGGACGATCTGGCGGCGGTGGTCGGCGAACGAACCTGGGAGAGGAGAATGGACCAGAAACCTTGAGAGACATTGAGGATCTCTGTTGGAACCAAATGTAACACCCTAATATTTCTATCAAATAGAAATGCTAAGATGCACGGAATGGCATACATCAGAGTAATATTTCTTGTTTATATATTGAACACAACTAAAATTTTTCTCGATGATTAACATCAACAGTTTTAACATTCATAACTTAATTAAAAACCGTATAGGTTCCATGTCTTTCCGCATCCTCATAACCTAGTGATCAATACCGTCACAAGAAAAAGCGGAAACGATTACATAACTTAAAACAATTTCAAGTCATAATATCGAGTCACAAAGACAACAAGGGAACTCAATATCAAGAATAAAAAACCAAGTCTTCTAACTTCTCCTCAAGCACGTCACTTACTCGTGCTGCCTCTTCGCTTTCTTCTTTCCCTGTTTCTCTGTAAAACAACAACATATAAAGGGTGAGATAAACATTATCTCAGTGAGTCCTACCGTAACCCCTCACAATAACTCTCGGTCCATTTATTCCTTTTCCTTTAATCGTAGTCCATATAGGTCCTACGTGCATATATCATTTCCTTTCATGCCATAGCACATCTCCGGTAATGACCACGCCTTTACCGTCGAACCTCTCCACTAGTTTACACTAGCTTCAAACCTTCAGAGGCCTAGGTTCTGGGGCTCAGGACTTCTCCTCTCCTAGTATACAAATCTACTGGGTCATCAACCATCCTTTTGATATAATTTATATATCCACCCGCTTTGGGCCGTCTCCTGTATTCAATATAATTTATATATTTAAACCTCAACGGTCTTTGATGAAAATGTTTATTCATCCCTTTTTATTACATGTCATTCATGTTAATACATAAACCTAAACTCGGTCGAACATATAGTTCCATAACTTTAAACATAACCCAAGTCCGCTCACGTGTACTACCTTTCGGTTTTTGAAACATTTATAGGTTTGAGGGAGATTTTCAAAAATCATCTTTGAACATGTCAAAAACAATGTCTTAAAAGTGAAAAATCATCACAAAGGGTTGGAAAGGAGATTAGAAGAGGTTTGGAATCGAAAAGAGCGACGAAACGAGAATTCGGTGTCTGGTAACAGAAGCTCACGCACGGTCCGTGTGCCCTAGGCGCACGACCCGTGTGCACTGGACATTCCTTTTTAAAAGCACTTGCGAAGCTGGCGCACGATCCTGTGCCATAGGCGCACGACTCGTGCGCTTCTGTCAGTACACCAATTCATTCTATTTTTCTCATTTTCGCAATTCCGTTCGAGTCCAATCCGTATTCCGATCAAAATCCAACGAAAACACGGACAATACCAGGCAATATTCCTGTCAATTCAGTCCAAGCAACAATTCACATAATAACACATATTTTGATAAATAAACCGTAGAGCGTAATTTTTCCGAAAACGGTTTTCGACTCTTTAAACTTTCGAAACGAAGTACACCTCAAAACCGGTCACATAACAATCATTTCAGAAATACAAAAACGATCCTAAGCGTGAGTAGAACTCACCGTTTTGTCGAACTCGCGAGAAATCACGTCCTCACGCGAAACGACCGAACCGTAACCTCTCGAACAATCCCCGTAAACACGAACTTGCACCGAACGAGTCTAGACTTCGAAATTGAACTTCCCACACTTCTAAATTCGAAACTCAACAGCTCCGATTCTGAACCTAAGCTCCTTGGCTACTGAATTTCTTCTCCTACTACTCAAATCAACCATGCTTCACTAGTTATACCTCAAGCTAGCTCCCATTTGGCCATGCAATGCTTCAAAGTGCTCAAAGCTCCATTTCTTCCCTTTGAGCTTCCAAAATTCGAAAATGGTAGATGGACAAAGAGGGTGAATCAGATGATGAAATTGGTATCAAATGAAAGAGAAAAGAAAATGGGGAAGATTGGTACCAATTTTGCTTGCATGCACCAAGGTTGAAGGAGAATCTCTCTTCTCCTCTCTCTGCTCCCTTTCGCCCTCCTCTCTCCCTCATTCTATGTTTTCTGAAATTTTCTGGTTTCTGGAGAAGTGAGGCTTGGTCAGCTGGGCAAGACTTTAAGTGGATGGGAAAAGACCAAAATGCCCTCCACTTAGCTCCTCACCTTAATTTACCCTTAAATAACCACTAACTCATAATTAACTTCTATAAAGTGTGGTTGTGGTCTTATGGAGTTAAGGAATATGTTTGGTGTCGTGTAATTTGGGTTAGGGATTCGAAAGATATGGAAATGACCAAAATGCCCTTGGTCCCCTAATCCTCACATAATTCTATTTCTACCTCAAAACAATCACATAATTCATAGGCTTAATTACAGTTTTGGTCCCTCTATTATGACCAACTCACGATTTTGGTCCCCAAAGTTTTAATTTGACGATTTTGATCCCCCTATTTTCCCAATTTGTAAAATCAAGGTCCCCCTCTTAATTTGGTCAAAATTAAAATTGACTTTGACCAAAAATCCTACGTGGCACTGTTCATCTCTCTCTCTCAGCATTGTTCTCTCCTCTCTCCCACCGTAACCCCTCCCCTCCCCCCACCGTGACCCCCTCCCCCCCTCCTGAACCCCCCCCCCCCCTTCGCACCTCACCTCCCCCCTTCGCACCTCCCCTTCCCCTTCGCACCTCCCCTCCCCCCTTCGCACCTCCCCTTCCCCTTCGCATCTCTCCCCCCTCTCTGGTTCGCTCTCCCCTCCCCCTCTCTCCCCGTTCTCTCTCTCGTCGCTCTCCCTCCCTCGTCGCTCTCTCGTCGCTCTCTCTGTCGTCGCTCTCTCTCTCTGTCGTCGCTCTCTCTCTCTCTCGTCGCTCTCTCTCTCCTTTCTCTCTCGCCGTTCTCTCTCTCTCTCTCGTCGCTCTCCCTCTCTCGCCGTTCAGATTCAGATCGGGGAGGGGTTCACGGAGGTTGCAGAGGAGGGAAAGGAAAACGAGGTGGGTGGTGGCTGTGGGTGGTGACAGTGAGAGAGAAAGGAGAGAGAGAGAGACAGATCGTGCGAAGGGGGGAGGGGAGGTGCGAAGGGGGGGAGATGCGAAGGGGGGAGGGGTTCAGCGGAGGGGAGGGGTTACGGTAGGGGGAGGGGGGGTTATGGTGGGAGAGAGGAGAGAACAGTGCTGAGAGGAAGAGAGATGAACAGTGCCACGTAGGACTGCCACGTAGGATTTTTGGTAAAAGTCAGTTTTAATTTTGACCAAATTAAGAGGGGGACCTTGATTTTAGAAATTGGGAAAATAGGGGGATCAAAATCGTCAAATTAAAACTTTGGGGACCAAAATCGTGAGTTGGTCATAATAGGGGGACCAAAACTGTAATTAAGCCTAATTCATACTATTAGCAACTAGATGTTGCTTTCTCGCTTTTAACAGGTCCATGACTTGAATTATTATTTTAACGAATAACAATTCGCTAGTTAATTTCATAAAACGAAATTAACCGAAATTAGGGATGTTACACCAAAGCTGCGTTAGCAGCAACTGAGCCTAGCTTAACTAGGAAGGGTGGGCGCGGCAGGCACCACCAAACCCTAGCAGGGAGAGCTAGGGAACCAGAGTATAGGGATTCTAGGAATTAGGTTTTTGGTTTGTGTCATTTTCAAATTAACGTTTCTATTTGAGGTAATCGTGTCACGTAACGCGATCAGCACGTTCGGATGCACGGGTATAGTACTAGTTTCTTATTGATAATGTACTATCTATCTTTTACTATCTACTATAATCTACTAATCAAATCAAATAATCTATTGAAACTATGAGATAACTGCACGAATACATAAAAAAACACGGGATAACTGCACTGATATATAAAAAAATTTGGGGATAACTGCAATGATATATATATATATATATATATATATATATATATATATATATATAAACACTGCATTGATATATAAAAAATACGGGATAAATGCACAGATTGTTTTTAAATGATACTTTTACATTTTTCGATTTTAATATTTATCTATTTTTTATCTACTTTAAATTAATCTTTATTTTCACGGGTTAATGTTCAAACTATTTAAATACTGTCTAAATTCATTTCTAAAAAGAACATGACAGCTATATGAGTCTAAGCATATTTTGTCTAAAGTTATAATTAGTAGAAGGAAGCACATAAAAGCTATGAATCCATCGAGACAATCTCCATGGAGAACTACTGCAACTACTGCACTCATTAGTCAGTAGTCACACTCCCCCAAAACACTATAAAACCCACTCAACACTTCATCAAAATAACCATCACTTCCAACCCCCCAAAACCCAAACCGTTTCACTTCCACACCCCAAAACCCAAACCGTTTCACTTCCAACCATAGTAAGAGTTTTAATGAATACAAATAATAATTGACCAACTTCCAATGCTATGCTGATAATACAAAGAGTCGACGTGAGAGATAACTACAACAACAACTGCACTCATTAATCACACTACCCCAAAACACTATAAAACCCACTCAACACTTCATCAACATAACCATCACTCTTATCAGCTGCTGCAATGTCTACTAACAACCAAAACAACACACCTTTTACGTTCCCACATGCTCATTCCACTGTCATCCCTGACCCCTCCAAATTCTTCTCACCAAACCTTCTCACCACACCTCTCCCTACAAACTCTTTCTTCCAAAACTTTACTCTTAAAAATGGTGACGAACCGGAATACATTCATCCTTACCTCATCAAGTCCTCTAACTCATCCCTTTCCCTCTCATACCCTTCTCCCTCTTCCAACTCTAAAGCCATATATCAGGTTTTCAAACCTGATCTCACCATCGCTTCAACCAAAAAGAAAGCCAGTGAGAAGCATATAATCTCTTCCTATAGTGATCTCAGTGTCACCTTAGACTTTCCTTCTTCCAATCTGCAGTTTTTCCTTGTAAGGGGAAGCCCCTTTTTGACTTTCTCTGTGACACAACCAACCCCTCTTTCCATCTCTACCATCCATGACATTATATTCTTCTCTTCAAATGATTCCCTCACCAAGTTTACTTTTAGATTTAACAACACTCAAACATGGACTCTATATGCTTCCTCAAAAATCAAGTTTACCCATGGTCGTTCTGAGATCACTTCTGAGGCCTTTACTGGCACTATCAGGATAGCTTTGTTGCCTGATTCTGATTCAAAGCATGAGTCTGTTCTTGACAGGTTCAGTTTTTGTTACCCTGTGTCAGGTGATGCTGTTCTCAGAAAACCTTTCTGTTTGGAGTATAAGTGGGAAAAGAAAGGATGGGGTGATTTGTTATTGTTGGCGCACCCTCTTCATCTTCAGCTCTTGTCTAAAACTGATTGTGATGTTACTGTTCTTAATGATTTTAAATATAAAAGCTTTGATGGGGAGCTTGTTGGCATTGTTGGTGATTCATGGCTTTTAAAAACTGATAATCTTTCTATTACTTGGCACTCTACAAGGGGTGTGGACGAAAAACACCATGATGAAATTGTTTCAGCACTTTTTAAGGATGTTGAGGGACTCAATTCATCTTCCATAAAAGCTACTGCTTCTTATGCTTATGGGAAATTGATTGTAAGGGGGGCAAGGCTGGCTTTGATAGCTGAAGAAGTTTTCTTCTATGATTTGATTCCAAAAGTTAAGATTAAAAAGTTTTTGAAGGAAACTATTGAGCCATGGCTTGAAGGAACTTTTAAAGGGAATGCATTTCTACATGATCAGAAATGGGGTGGCATTGTTACCAAACAATGCTTAAATGATGCTGGTGCTGAAAAAGGTTTTGAAATTTATAATAATCAACATTATGTCTTAGGATACTTTATTTATGCAATTGCTGTGCTTGTTAAGATTGACCCAGCTTGGGGAAGGAAGTATAAGCCTCAAGACTTCTTGAAGTGTCTCGTCCTAAGAAGGAAAATTAACGTTGCAGTAAATGAAAGAATGACAGAACTGAACAAACCAAGTACTCTAATTCTCTACAAAATATTTGGATATGGCACAAACCAATTCTAATCCTATAGGATAAAAATGAGATACACCCATCACAAATGTTGTAAACTCACCATTAAGCTTTGAGAATAAAAAACATAGACTAATCTCTATTAATATGGCATGTAAGTAATGATGTTGATTTTGGCAACAACAACCAGCCCTTCTATATCTTCCTCAGGGAATTGATTCGCCTAAGAGATATTTATGCATACTTAAGAGACATTACCCCTAAGAGATATTAACCTAATGACACACAATTTTTTTTACCATGGATTACCCTAAAAAATTCGAACCGTGGAGAGAAACTTTTCTAAACACATTTTTTGTTTTTTGAAAGAACTCATTTTAAAAAGATGACAAAGGTTTGAATTTTAGGATAAATAATCGAGGGTAAACAATTAAACCGTTGAATTTGTTTTAAAAAACAAAAAGACTGGAGTTGAGATATTTGAATCCCAAAAGGACTCTATTCGAATTATAAAAAAATATAATCTACTTTGAATGATAAGACAACATCTTCGTTCTTTTGTTGAATTTGTGCACCAAATCCGTTAACCGAATTGGTTAGTCCATCACTGTTGGTTGTCTTGACAATTTCAGCGACATGAGGACGTCGGCTCCCGGGTTCGAACCCGAGTATTGCTAGTGGTAGTGTGTGTACGTGGTATTTATTTGCCAATTTATCTAAGTAGACCAAAAAAAAATTGGTTAGAATTTGAACGAAATGAATTATCTACAAGTGCAACTCCCTAAGCACATTCCTAATCATCTAAAATGATTCATGATACATCTCCAAGCATACAAACTCACGTACGAAAAAGTGAAGTACAATTACCTAAACACATTCCTAACCATCTAAAATGATTCAAGACACATCTCTAGCTATAAGCATACAAACACACATACGGCCTAAAAGTGGGGTAAAAAAAAGGTTACATTATATGTAATGAATTCAAAGATTAAATGTAATGAGCCAACAAGGAGCCGAGCCATTATTGAGAGCCAAGCCACATGAGAATGTTGAGTCAGCACATAGAGAAATGGGTCAATGGGAATGTTTTCTTCTCTCCCTAAATGTTTTCTTCTCTTCTTCTCAATGGGAATGTTCTGGCCCGAATTCCCCCATTATATGTAATTTGTACCGGACTGTGATTCCATTTTTTTTATACTTGAAGTGATTCAATACAACCGTACTCATTTCTTGTGTGAATTGTTCCTTTGAATTGTTACAATTAATTACTTGTTTGTCAATTATACACCTAGTTATTTTTTGTAGGGAGATAAATATGTGTAATGAGTAATACGCACACTAAAGGTATCATAAGAAAAAGACGAATAAGTTAATAATTTTATCAAAAACAACACAATTTATTAGTTTAAATAGTTTGTGTAAAATGACATTTTTTGGTACAAAGAGTAAAACAAATTTAAAACTCAAAAAGGAACAAAGGTCGTAATATTTATACCTTTTTTTAAGCACGTAATATTTATACTATGTATAACATTTATCATAAATAGCTTATTTATAAGTAAAAATACATAGATAAGACAATATAGTAAATTTTCCAATAACATTCAAAAATATTTGAACCATAAAAATAAAAGGAAATATAAATAGTAATTTATTAAAAAATATAATATAAATTTTTACTGTATATTTTATCCAATTATTAAGAGAATTAAAAGAGTATGCGAAAAAGAGTGTTTCTAGTACTTTTTTCGACATAATGTTGATCTATGTGTCAAGTTTAAGGAATCAACTCATATATTGCCCTGATGAGCCTGCAGAGCCCAACTCACCTAAACCATTTTGTAAATAAAAGAATCTATAAGTGAAAGAGCGATAAATAACATCACAAACTTGTACTTTATTCGTGTTATGAAACTGGGATAATAAATAACAAGCATCTATTTTAATAGAAAGTGCTAATAATATTAAGGCTCTGTTTGGCAAGGCTGATCTGCTAGCTTATAGCGGATCAGCTCGTTGTAAGTGTTTGGTACAACTAGTTTTTAGTGTTTTTTCACTAGCTTATAGCGTTTTTTGAAACACTACTTGAAGTAGCGTTTGAGCTTATAGCTTACTAGACCATAGGAAAAAATTGCCGACAATAAAATTATTCTTTTTTTCATAAACTTATACGATGTTTGCGAAAAGAAATGTAGTTTTGGTACTTTTAGAAAATTGTATATAACATGATTCATCAATAAACGATTATAGGAGAATTACACAACAATCACAGAAGACTACAAAAATATATAATTGTTACTTGTCATATGGAGTTTTACTCCCCCGCCCCTATCCCCACGTGATCCTTATCCCCGTCCCACAAACTTTTTTTTGTACCCGCTCCCGATTCCCATTATTGGAAATCCCCCCCTCTTCCCGCCTTTGTCCCCTTATAAGAGGTATGGTCCCAAACTTTTCTTCGCCCTCGATCTCCGTCATGAGAAGTTTTCCTTCAGTGCTCCTATCTGCACGGGGACACAGTCCTTATCCTATCTCTGAAATGACCGCAAAGGGTTTTCTCTTTCGGCCCTATAGGAAAACATTTCCCGCGGATGGGGCCTATCAGTCAATTCAAAAAAGTCTATACATTAAAGAAAGGACAATCACATATGAACACATCTAAGCCAAATATCGTTATGAAAAAATATATCATTCTAGAATCGGCTTCTACAAAGTTGCAGAATTAGAATGACGGAACTCTCAGCACCATTATCTATAAGATATTGATTCATCTCCTCTGCAAACCTTTCCCACAACGTACATTCAATCTTGTACCAGCTGAAAAAAAACGTGACGACTTTAAAAGGTTAGAAAATTTATTAACGCACTATACTTGTTGAAAAAGAAAGGTATTGACATTACCTTCTCATCAAGAAACAACATGTCGATACTGGATATGGCACTTGAATTTTTGAATTCAGAAACCCTCCATGTATGCAGGACATGAACCTTAAGCCTCCAATCAGTCTTGCCCTCCGTATGTCAAAAATTAGAGTGTATCTTGAAGCCATTTCTGTGAACTCTGTAAAATATGGTTAAATCAAGAGACGGTACTTGCACCAGATGGTCATGTAGAATCACATGTGGATTTGGTCGTATAATACCTTGGTATCTATAACAATACTTCTGCCTTTTGCCCTCCACCTCTGCTGCCTCTTCATCTTCAAGTGACTCATTGAAGTTCGAATCTCAACCCCTACAATCATGATTAATGAAATAAATTCGAATTCAATTACCCATATGACTCATTGAAATTCGAATCTCAACCCCCTCCATTGACTTCCCACGCCTTTTAACCCTCCATTGGGTTTAATGCTCTAAGTTCATGAATTAATCAATTATATCACATTTCAATTCCCCCTACAATCATGATTAAATCATTAAATTCGATCTCAATTCCCCATGCCTCTTAATCTTTCACCCAATTGGAACTCAATGATGCACTTTTCCATTCACCCTAAATGCCTCTTAATCTTCCCAACGGTCCAATGATCAATGTTTCTATTTTCATACACTCAATTGTAAAGGGTCGTTCTACAATGCTGTTGTGTTTTTTTAGTTTTTCAATAATGCGTAATAAGAGGAATTAAATGGATTGCAATTTGGAAGTAGAGTCGCCATAAAAGTTTGTTTGCGAAGTAGAAAGTGGAATTGTTGCAAATTAATTTTGCAATGGAAAGTGATATGTAAACAATTACAGTGTGCATTGAGAATAATATATGGTCGTTCTGCAATAAATGCAAGCGCAATAGACAATTACTACGGAAAAAATTTAAATTAGAGAGAGCGAAAATATAAACAGCTAGATAAACAATAACCTCTTCATTTTCCTAGCAATGATTTTTAGCTTTAATTATGTATTCCACTTCCCAATATAGAACAACAATCTAATGCCATAGGAATAATAGTAATTGCAATAAAACGTTGCAATGTAATGTGGATTGGAATGGTTGTAATTAAAGATTAAATGAGAGTGTTGGAGTATTATTGTGCCTCGATGACTTCTTGATTACCATGCACAATATTATTGTGTCTCGTTGACTTCTCAATTATCGTGCACACAATTAATTTGCTGTAATTTTCAATACCTACAATTAATTTTGAGCAATCAATTTACTGTAACTTCCAATACCAGCAATCAATTATTATAGACACTTATCCCAAGTAGGTAGCTCAGTTGTCGAGCTAAGGGATATCGAAGGAGTGCAAGAAGGAGGTCTGTTAATTACGGTAAGTACCGGTCGAAGGGATATCGAAGGAGTGCAAGAAGGAGGTCTGTTAATTACGGTAAGGGATATCGAAGGAGTTACAAGAAGGAGGTAGCTCAGTTGCAAGTAATAAAATTACGGTAAGTACCGGTCGATTCTACAGGGATTGCGTGTTGTAACAATAGCAAATTTGATTAATTCTAGATTGTGAACTTGGATTTGATTTGGAATTGAGTAACGTGAAATTAAAGACGGTTGTTGAAATAACGAGAAAAGTGATTAGGGGTCGAATCCTCTCCCTTCGCCTATGTTGTGAACCTTCAGCTAATTACAGATTAATTGTTTGAACTACCAGATTCAATTCACTATAGTAGGTTAAGGACAATTCCTTGCCTCAGAACCCCTTTTACCTAATTGAGTTACCCTAATTCCTTAGGTGAATCATGCCAACCGGTAAAGCAATAAACTTAAGAACTAGAGAATTCATGCATCCAACCCCATATTCCTATGGTGATCACAAGTACATGATCTAATACCCCATATCCAGCATGTAACCCATATCCCTATGCGATCACATAACCTAGATCATTATAATTATCATATGTAACTATAAAGCATTACGATCAGAGGCATACACTTATGATAATTCAAACAACCAACTGTATTAACCATAACAAAATATCCATAACATAGGTTCGAGGAGAATCATCTCTCCCTAATCTTAGAAAATTAGTTACACATGGTGAATAGAGACATAACTAGAGTAAAAGAAGCAATACAAGTAAAGATAGACATAGAAACCTTCAACCCTCGTTCCCAAGTGGTGAAGAGCTCCCAAAATCTCACTTTCCTTTGCTCCAAAACGTCTGGCTGCGCTCTAGTGACCAAGCTCCCGTGAAAAAACGCAAAACTGAATTAAAAACCCTAACTTCAGCAATCCATCGCGTCGCGACACGAGCCCGTCACGACGCAAAATTGGACAGAATCCAATTATCTTCCTGCATCATGCTTCCATCGCGACGCGAACCCTCCTGGTCGCGACGCGATATTGAACAGAAACTTGAGTCTTCCCAATTGTGCTGCATCTCTGGGCAAGTGTCTGGTTCGCCGAATGATAACACATAAATTGGAGGTCTTCAAGTACAAAATAACTCCAACAATGCAGGAAAGGCTTACAAAAGGACATCCTACTACAAATTTCTAATACTAAGCTAAATCCCCAGATAACGACTACGATACAATCAAAAACCCGCACAATTGGTCCTAAAATTGGACAACTTACATCATATGACTGAGAGTCAACACAACCCCAAACTTAAACTTTTGCTTGTCCTCAAGCAACATTCAATTCAGGCTGTGGCTACTTTTTTATTTAGCTATCACACATTCTACACAAACCAATAACCACACAGTATATCAAAAATCATCATCAACCTAGTGCAGTAGCAAGACAACCGAATCGGTAAGACACGAGATCATAAGCAGGCAAGCATTCTCAAGTTATCTCTTTTTCACACATTTCACCGGTGTTTCTCTCTTTGAGGTATTTAGGGTATTCACTCAATTCACAGTACCTGCATCATCGTTTCATAGGCTTGAACAAGTACTATACAAATCAATACACAAGAAATACACACACACTTTTTGAGGACTTTTAAAGGTTGTAATGGGGCTTAGGTAAGGGTGGATACATTTGGATAAGTAGGTTACAACTTGGAGTTAGGCCTACTTCTCTCTTTGTCAATTTCAACAATCTCACTCACTTACCCATTTTCCCAAAGCATTCCACAAGAGAATGACTTATTTACTTATTTATTTATATATATATATATATATATATTTTATTTATTTTTTTGAAATATATATATATATATATATATTTCCTTATTTTCTTTGAATGTTCCTTTCTCTTGTATACCACCCCAAACTTAGAATGTTGCTATTCCATGAGCAACCCCAAACTTAGAATGTTTCCCCACTCCCATGCTTTAATCTACCTAACTCCAAGTTAAGAAAACTTAGGCTATGATTTGCAGGAACATTACAAAAAATAAACAATTAGGCTCAAAGGGGCTAACAAGGGATAGCGATTAGAGGGTTGGCTTGAAAGGCTCAGGTTTTCAAAAATTGCCTCAGTGTGTATATAAATTACATGCAAGATAGTTAAGTACAAGCTCAAGTTCTGCAGACTAATGCAAGCAAGGAATAATCACACAATGCATAGAATAAGTGTTTGGGGGCAAACCTCACAGCTGGGAATTTTGAGAGATGGAACTTGAGAGAGTGCCCACAGATGATCTCAGTCTGCCTCAACTTTTGGCATGACCACTAGCAATACCTGATGATAATTCAAACAACCAACTGTATTAACCATAACAAAATATCCATAACATAGGTTCGAGGAGAATCATCTCTCCCTAATCTTAGAAAATTACTTACACATGGTGAATAGAGACATAACTAGAGTAAAAGAAGCAATACAAGTAAAGATAGACATAGAAACCTTCAACCCTCGTTCCCAAGTGGTGAAGAGCTCCCAAAATCTCACTTTCCTTTGCTCCAAAACGTCTGGCTGCGCTCTAGTGACCAAGCTCCCGTGAAAAAACGCAAAACTGAATTAAAAACCCTAACTTCAGCAATCCATCGCGTCGCGACACGAGCCCGTCGCGACGCAAAATTGGACAGAATCCAATTATCTTCTTGCATCATGCTTCCATCGCGACGCGAACCCTCCTGGTCGCGACGCGATATTGAACAGAAACTTGAGTCTTCCCAATTGTGCTGCATCTCTGGGCAAGTGTCTGGTTCGCCGAATGATAACACATAAATTGGAGGTCTTCAAGTACAAAATAACTCCAACAATGCAGGAAAGGCTTACAAAAGGACATCCTACTACAAATTTCTAATACTAAGCTAAATCCCCAGATAACGACTACGATACAATCAAAAACCCGCACAATTGGTCCTAAAATTGGACAACTTACATCATATGACTGAGAGTCAACACAACCCCAAACTTAAACTTTTGCTTGTCCTCAAGCAACATTCAATTCAGGCTGTGGCTACTTTTTTATTTAGCTATCACACATTCTACACAAACCAATAACCACACAGTATATCAAAAATCATCATCAACCTAGTGCAGTAGCAAGACAACCGAATCGGTAAGACACGAGATCATAAGCAGGCAAGCATTCTCAAGTTATCTCTTTTTCACACATTTCACCGGTGTTTCTCTCTTTGAGGTATTTAGGGTATTCACTCAATTCACAGTACCTGCATCATCGTTTCATAGGCTTGAACAAGTACTATACAAATCAATACACAAGAAATACACACACACTTTTTGAGGACTTTTAAAGGTTGTAATGGGGCTTAGGTAAGGGTGGATACATTTGGATAAGTAGGTTACAACTTGGAGTTAGGCCTACTTCTCTCTTTGTCAATTTCAACAATCTCACTCACTTACCCATTTTCCCAAAGCATTCCACAAGAGAATGACTTATTTACTTATTTATTTATATATATATATATATATATATATATATATATATTATTTATTTTTTTGAAATATATATATATATATATATATATATATATATATATATATATATATATATATATATTTCCTTATTTTCTTTGAATGTTCCTTTCTCTTGTATACCACCCCAAACTTAGAATGTTGCTATTCCATGAGCAACCCCAAACTTAGAATGTTTCCCCACTCCCATGCTTTAATCTACCTAACTCCAAGTTAAGAAAACTTAGGCTATGATTTGCAGGAACATTACAAAAAATAAACAATTAGGCTCAAAGGGGCTAACAAGGGATAGCGATTAGAGGGTTGGCTTGAAAGGCTCAGGTTTTCAAAAATTGCCTCAGTGTGTATATAAATTACATGCAAGATAGTTAAGTACAAGCTCAAGTTCTGCAGACTAATGCAAGCAAGGAATAATCACACAATGCATAGAATAAGTGTTTGGGGGCAAACCTCACAGCTGGGAATTTTGAGAGAAGGAACTTGAGAGAGTGCCCACAGATGATCTCAGCCTGCCTCAACTTTTGGCATGACCACTAGCAATACCTGATGATAAAATTTGACACACTAGTAATCACAAGGTAAGATGTAAAAGGTATGAAACTAAATACCACCAATCATCATAATTGAAGCTGCTTGCAAAAAGTTTAAGATAGTGGTGCCTCAATATCACAGGATAAGTTGTAATAATATAGTACATACCAAAGTGCAAAATAAAGTCAAAGAGGAAAATAGGACTAAAATGCAAGATAAAAATGTCTGAAAATAACAGAAAAAATCAATGAGCCTCCTGCTCAGGGAAAAGAAATGTGATCATCAATGTACTCATCCCCTGAAAGTAGGGGGTCCTGGGAGTCTGGCTGCTGATCTGCCTGTGGTGCTGATGAAGATGCACCTGCTGCTCTGTTCTCTGCCATATACTCCTGGGCCGCCAGGTGGACTCTAGCTGATGCAAGGTAAGAGGTGTCTACGCCCTGCTGCTGTAGTAGCATCGACGTCCCGCACCAGTTGGCCATATGGAGGTCATACTGGAAGGAAGGGTCGCTGCCATACTGCTGACGGTAGGATGGGCCTGCTGGCTGCTGCTACTGTGTTGGAGATGCTGGCTGAGGTGGCGGTACTGCTCCATCCATAGGCCCGTCGGGCTGCTTCATGATCCAGGCTGCAGTGATGGGCTCCCGGGGGTCAACTAGTAAGTCATCAGGGTACTCAGGACAGCCCTGCTGTATACATAAAGCATGGATCACAGAGGCATGCCCCAATCTAGCCCTAGGACATCTGACTATCTCTGTAATGCTCTCAGATATGGCTCTCCCCAGGTTCACCCTCTGTCCTCTCATAATAGCTCAATACGGCATCCTTATGGAATTGTAGAAGATGTTTTGGTTAAGATCGACAAATTCCTCTTCCCGGTGGATTTTGTGATCCTACAACTTGATGGTGACACCGATATCAAGAGTATTGTGGATGGAGACAGTGAAATCCCATTCATTTTGGGAAGATCCTGCCTCGCTACTAGTAGGTCTGTGATTGATGTGGCAAGTGGGACTGTTACACTAAGAGTCCAAGAGGAAGCTGTGATATTCAGTGTACTTAAGCCCAATGACCCGAATCAGAAAAAAAGGGAGTGTCACCGCATTGAGGTGCCTACTCCGATGGTTGAAAACGGAGTTCACCTCTACTCAACTGTTGAGGACCCCGTGGTGTTATGGGAAGATCTGAAAGAAGTTGTGAGTAAATCTGGGGATCCGCTGTTACAGTCCCCGCATGCATCATCTGACTGCAAGCTGAAAGAAAAGGGTACTCAAGGAGAATTCAAGGAGGCACCTGAGCCAATTTGAAGCATCCTCTAAGAACCGTCAAGCTAGTGACGTTAAAGAAGCGCTGAGTGGGAGGCAACCCACTGTGAGGTAACAAGTATTTATTTTAGTTTAATTTCAAGTATTTAGTGTAATTCTAATACCAAGAAAATGAAAAATTGGGTTCTGTTCTCTTTGCATCGCGAAGACACTGTGTCGCGTCGCGACAAGTCAAAAACTTTTGGAAAAAAATTGGTTCGGTTACTTTTTGCGTCGCGATAGTAACGTGTCGCGTCGCGACGCGACGTTTTTTAGCCGTTATCAGGCAGTTGTGCCAGACACAGCACACACAATTTTTATTCGCCCCCTCTTGTGCGACGAAAACCTTCCTCCCCACTAGTTCTTGACCAAATTGGTGCTAGATTCGGACTTTTTGGAGCAATTTCTTCTGTGTTTCTCCATCATCATCCAGGATATTGTCTAACAGGTGAAAATGGTCAAACCAAACAAGGAAGGCACATCCAAGCGAAGATGGGGGGACCATCTTTTGATGCTGACAGGTTTAGGTCCCCAGAACATGAGGAGAGATACCAGCAAGTGGTCAAGGGAAAGAAAATCAACCCGGAGCGGGCATTCAACCTCAGCACGGGTGAATTCCCGATTATCACCTATACGCTCCGGGAAATGGGGTGGCTCCCTCTCAACGCCATGATTAAGCAGCCTAACCAGAGCTTGTTGAGAGAGTTCTACTCAAATGCTTACTGGGAAGAAGGGGCGGACAAGTTTACCACCGTTTTTGTCAGAGGAAAGGAGGTATCATACTCTCCGGAAAGCATCAACAGACTTCTTGGGCTACCTGAGTCCTCTCCCTGTGCCATGGGGCATGCCTTAGCCCACTTCAGGGAAACTGATTATGAGGGGACGCTGAGAGAATTGTGTCGTCAGGGGGCACAATGGGACAAATATGCACCAGGATTGCAAAGCTTCCCTAAGCGCTTCAACAACACGGCACTGAAGCCTATTCCTAAGGCTTGGAATTCATTTTTTTAATCAAACCATTGTGTCATGCTCCAACTCCTCTGATGTGAAAGTGAAAGCAGCCATGGGGATCCTAGCCATCATAAGAGGAAATAGGTTGAATCTGGGATATATCATCTCCAACAGCATTGCAGATATAGTGAAGTGTCCCAGGGCTAGATTGGGGCACGCTTCCTTGATCCATGCTCTTTGCAAACAGGAAGGCTGCCCGGAGTACCCCCGATGACCTGCTTATTGACCCCAGGGAGCCTATTACAGCAGCCTGGATTATGAAGCAACCTGAGGGACCGATGGACGGGGCAGTACCACCGTAGGGATCATCTCCACCCCAGCAGCAGCCAGCAGGCCCATCTTACCGACAGCAGTTTCAGAGTGATCCTTCCTTCCAGTATGACCTCATGATGGCCAGCTGATGTGGGTCATCGATGTTATTGCAGCAGCAGGGCATGGATATCTCTAACCTTGCATCATCCAGAGTTCATCAAGCTACCCAGGAGTACATAGTTGAGAACAGAGCTGCGGGAAATGCAGGACCATCATATTCAGCCCAGGCAGAGGAGGAGCCAGATGCACAGGACCCATTATTATCAGGAGACGAGTTCATTGAGCGCCACATATCATTTCAGTGAGCAGGAAGGCTCACCTTATCATTTACTGCTTTTTCAGACATTATTACTTTGAGCCTTTATGTCTTTTGCATTTTGACTTTATTTTCTGATTGGTCTGTACTATATTGACAACTTATTCTGTGATATTGAGGCACCACTTCCCTGAATTTTTTTGGAAGCAGCTTCAATTATGATGATTTGTGGTATTTAGCTTAACATGTTTTACATTTTACCTTGTGATTACTAGTGTGTCAAATTTTATCATCAGGTATTGTCAGTGGTCAAGATAAAAGTTGAGGAAGATCGAAATCATTTGTGGGCAAGTCCTCTCGAGAGGTGAGCCCAAACACTTATATCATGATTGTGTATATTCCTTGCTTGCATTAGTCTGCAGAACTTGAACTTGTACTTAACAATCTTGCATGTGATTTACATACACACTGAGGCAAATTTTTTGGAACCCCTGAGCCTTTCAAGCCACCCAATTATTGTTTATCCTTTGTTAGCCCCTCTGAGCCTAATTGTTGTTTTTAAATTTTTCTGCAAATCATATGCCTAGTTGTTTCTTAACTTGGAGTTAGGTAGACAAATGTATGTGAGTGGGAAAAATTCTAAGTTTGGGGTTGCTCATGGAATAGCAACATTCTAAGTTTGGGGTGGTATACAAGAGAAAGGAACATACAAAGAAAAGAAAGAAAAAGAAAATATATATATATATATATATTTCAAAAAAAAACAAAAAAAAGTTATATATAAATAAATAAGTAAATAATTCCTTCTCTTGTGGAATGCTTTGGGGAAAATGGGTAAGTGAGTGAGATTGTTGAAATTGACAAAGAGAGAAGTAGGCCTAATTCCAAGTTGTAACCTACTTATCCAAATGTTATCCACCCTTACCTAAGCCCCGTGACAACCTTGAAAGTCCTCAAATAGTGTGTATGTGTATCATGTGTATAGATGTGTATAGAACTTGTTCAAGCCTATGAAACGATGATGCAGGCATTGTGAATTGAGTGACCACCTTAGACACTTCAAAAAGAGATTGGTGAGATGTGTGAAAAAGAGAGAACTTGAGAACGCTTGTCTGCTTATGATCTTGTATTTTCCAATTCGGTTGTCTTGCTACTGTATTAGGTTGATGATCATTTTTGATATGCTGTGTGGTTAACTGGTTTGTGTGGAATGTGTGACAGCTAAATTAAAAAAGTAGCCACATCCTGCATTGAATGTTTGCTTGAGGACAAGCAAAAGTTTAAGTTTGGGGTTGTGTTGACTCTCTGTCATATGATATAAGTTGCTCAATTTTAGAACCAAAACTGCATGAGTTTGATTGTAATTCTGTCATTATCAGGGGAATTAGCATAGTTTTGATCAAATGTATTAGGAAGTCAATTGTAAGCAATTTCCAGCATTTCTGGTGTTATACTGTAATTGAAGACCTCCAAGTTGTTGTGGCATCAGCTAGCGAACCAGACAACTGCCTAGTGATGCAGCAGGAATTGGAAGAATTGGTTACTGAAACTTTTCGCGTCGCGACCAGGAGGTGTCGCGTCGCGACGCAGCAGAAGTATTTCGCAGGATTTGTTTCTGGAAGTTTTCGCGTCGCGACGGGTGCGGGTCGCGTCGCGATGGTGCGTAAAAATTAGGGTTTTTAAGGATTTTTCAGCGAAATTTCGAAGGACGAATCCATTGGAGCGCAGCCAAGGTTTAGAGCAGCCGAGAGAGGCGAATTTGGAGGCTTCCAGGTACTTGGGAACAAGGGTTTGAAGTTCTCATGACTTCCTTCACTTGTATTGTCTCTTTTATCTTAGTTTGTGCTTCTCTGATCATGTGTAACTAAATTTCTCAGATTAGGGAGAGATGATTCTCCCCAAACCTATCTATTGAACACTTTGCTATGACTAATTCAGTTGTTTGTTTGATTTATCATATGTCTAGACCTCTATGTTTAATGCTTTATTACTACAGATTATAGTTTTAATGATTTAGGGTTTATGATCACCATAGGAATATGGGTTTGTAGGCTTGAAATTGGGGATCTAGATCACATACTTGTTGTCATAGGAATATGGAACCATAGGTTTGTGAATTCTCTAGTTCTAGGGCTTAATGCTTTACCTATTGGCATGAATCACCTAAGGAATTAGGGTATCTCAGTTAGGTAAAAGGGGTTTTGAGGCAAGGAATTGTCCTTAACCTATATTAGTGAACTGAATCTGGTATATTGAATAAACAACTTGAAATTACCTGAAGGTTCATGAGATAGGATAGAGGAGAGGATTCAATCCCTAATCGCTTGTCTTTATTCTATTTAACAACCGTTTCATTTCGCGTCACTGAAATTCCAACTTAATCCAGTTTTCACATCTAAGAGTTAATAACTTAGCCATTGTTAACAACACGCAATCCCTGTGGATACGACCGGTCTTACCGTTTTTACTATTACTTGCAACGTTTCAGTACACTTGCTGAAATCTTAACAAGTTTTTGGCGCCGTTGCCGGGGATTGTTGATTTCATTGTCAACAAGGCAAAGGAGTTAATTCTTAGATTTTATTTTTACTTTTTGTTTTTATTTATTTAATTATTTATTTTTGGTACTCAGTGATTTTTATTGGACTTGTTGACGGTTTGCTTAGTATTTCAGAAATTTGTTTATGCGGGACAAAACTGCGAGAGAATTGTTATTTGACCCAGAGATTGAAAAGACAGCAAAAGCAAACCGAAAGAAAGCAAAGCTAGCTAAGCAACAAGCCCAGAGAGAGTCACAGGTACACTCAGCTTCAACCTCTATTCCGGAAGATTCTTCAACTGAAGAGGCAGAAATGGCTGAGAATCCACCTCCAAGACGCACTCTCGGTGACTTCGGGAGGAGAGATCAGGGCGCTCAAGCATTCACTTTCCAACCAGTGGGAGTTGCCCAGTTTGACATCAAGTCTTCTGTTCTAACTGCTTTAAGATCAGAACAGTTTTCAGGGTCTGATGCAGAAGACCCCAACCAACACCTGTTTCAGTTTTATGAAATTTGTGGGACCACTCATCTTGAGGGAATTAGTGAAAGCGCCAAGAGAGTGCGCCTATTTCCATTCACCCTAACAGGCAGGGCTAAGGATTGGTTGAACACCATACCAGCAGGAACTGTGAACACTTGGGGCGAACTGGAAAACAAGTTCTTGGAACGATTCTTCCCAATCTCCAAGTTCATCAAAAAGAGAGCAGAAATCTCAAACTTTGCACAAGGGGATTCTGAGTCCCTATATGATTCCTGGGAAAGATTTAAATTATTGCTAAAAAAATGTCCAGGGCATGGTATTGATGATTTTCTGCAGCTGCAAACTTTCTGCCATGGGTTGCGACCTCAGACCAGGATGATGCTAGATGCCTCAGCTGGAGGATCTTTAGGTACTAAAACATGGGAGAAAGCAAAACAGTTGGTAGAAGATATGGCTTCTAATGAGTACAGGATTCAGAATGATCGTGGTGCTGTAGGTAAAAAGGGTGTGTTGGAGTTGGACTCTAACAGTGCTGTGTTGGCCCAACAAAAGTTAATGTCTATGCAAATTGAAGCTCTTACTAAGCAGTTAACTACAGCTTGCGAAGTTGGTTCAAGGGCTCAAGCAACCGTTCAAGCAGTGCAAACGGGTGGGTGCAACTATTGTGGTAGAGAAGCCCATGAGGGTGATTGCGCAACTCATGGAGAAATGGTTGAGCTGACAAGTTACATGGGAAACTTTCAAAAACAAGGTGGGAACCCGTATTCTAACACCTACAATCTTGGGTGGAAGAATCATCCTAACTTCTCTTGGAAGAATAATGAGGCATCGGGTTCAACCCAACAACAGTCTCAAGGACCTACCCAACAACAAAAGACCCCCTCTCGTTTGGAGGATGCTCTGACCCAATTCATGAACATGACCAAAAATACCTTCCAAGCCCAAGAATAAGCTATGAAGAACATGGGGAAGAACCATGAGGCTTCGATGAAGAACTTGGAGGTTCAGATTGGTCAGTTGTCAAAGCAACTTGCTGAGACATCTAGTGGAGGTTTTCCTACTAGCACTGTTGATAATCCCAAAAACGAGAGTTGCAATGCTATTTCGTTGAGAAGTGGTAGAGAGCTTAACCTTGGAGAAAGAAATAGTGAGAGTAAGGTTCTGAGGGAGGAGTTGAAAGATAAAAATGAAGAAGTTGAAAATGAGTTTGGTAAAAAAACTGAGGGAGCGGTGAAGTCTAACCCGAAAAAAAAATTGTTTTATGAAAATGTGCAGGTAGACGAGCCACCCAAGGAGCTTCCTTCATAATTGAAGTTGCCGTATCCGCAATTGGCCAAGAAAAATCAAAAGGATGAGCAATTCTCAAAATTCATGGATGTTTTCAAAAGCCTCCACATCAACATACCATTTGCTGAAGCTCTTGAGAAAATGCCGGTATATGCTAAGTTCATGAAGCAGCTGCTGACAAAGAAGAAGAAGCTTAAGGGAGATGAAACAGTGGCATTGACAGAAGAGTGTAGTGCCATCATCCAGAACAAGCTCCCCCCTAAATTGAAAGATCCAGGGAGATTCACCATACCTTGTGAAATTGGTGATGTTAAAATAGGGAAGGCCCTATGTGATTTGGGGGAAAGCATCAATTTGATGTCATTGGCTATGTGGAGAAAACTTGGCGGAGGTGAGGTTAAACCAACTCACATGACTCTGCAACTTGCTGATAGCTCAATACGGCATCCTTATGGAATTATAGAAGATGTTTTGGTTAAGATCGACAAATTCCTCTTCCCAGTGGATTTTGTGATCCTACAACTTGATGGTGACACCGATATCAAGAGTATTGTGGATGGAGACAGTGAAATCCCATCCATTTTGGGAAGATCCTTCCTCGCTACTAGTAGGTCTGTGATTGATGTGGCAAGTGGGACTGTTACACTAAGAGTCCAAGAGGAAGCTGTGATATTCAGTGTACTTAAGCCCAATGACCCGAATCAGAAAAAAGGGAGTGTCACCGCATTGAGGTGCCTACTCCGATGGTTGAAAACGGAGTTCAACTCTACTCAACTGTTGAGGACCCCGTGGTGTTATGGGAAAATCTGAAAGAAGTTGTGAGTAAATCTGGGGATCCGCTGTTAGAGTCCCCGCATGCATCATCTGACTGCAAGCTGAAAGAAAAGGGTACTCAAGGAGAATTCAAGGAGGCACCTGAGCCAATTTGAAGCATCCTCTAAGAACCGTCAAGCTAGTGACGTTAAAGAAGCACTGAGTGGGAGGCAACCCACTGTGAGGTAACAAGTCTTTATTTTAGTTTAATTTCAAGTATTTAGTTTAATTCTAATACCAAGAAAATGAAAAATTGGGTTCTGTTCTCTTCGCATCGCGAAGACACTGTGTCGCGTCGCGACAAGTCAAAATCTTTTGGAAAAAAATTGGTTCCGTTACTTTTCGCGTCGCGATAGTAACGTGTTGCGTCGCGACGCGACGTTTTTTAGCCGTTATCAGGCAGTTGTGCCAGACACAGCACACACAATTTTTCTTCTCCCCCTCTTGTGCAACGAAAACCTTCCCCCCCCCCCCCACTAGTTCTTGATCAAATTGGTGCTAGATTCAGACTTTTTGGAGCAATTTCTTCTGTGTTTCTCCATAATCATCCAGGATATTGTCTAACAAGTGAAAATGGTCAAACCAAACAAGGCAGGCACATCCAAGCGAAGAAGGGGGGACCATCTTTTGATGCTGACAGGTTTAGGTCCCCAGAACATGAGGAGAGATACCAGCAAGTGGTCAAGGGAAAGAAAATCAACCCGGAGCGGGCATTCAACCTCAGCACGGGTGAATTCCCGATTATCACCTGTACGCTCCGGGAAATGGGGTGGCTCCCTCTCAACGCCATGATTAAGCAGGCTAGCCAGAGCTTGTTGAGAGAGTTCTACTCAAATGCTTACTGGGAAGAAGAGGCGGACAAGTCTACCACCGTTTTTGTCAGAGGAAAGGAGGTATCATACTCTCCGGAAAGCATCAACAGACTTCTTGGGCTACCTGAGTCCTCTCCCTGGGCCACGGGGCATGCCTTAGCCCACTTCAGGGAAATTGATTATGAGGGGACGCTGAGAGAATTGTGTCGTCAGGGGGCACAATGGGACAAATATGCACCAGGATTGCAAAGCTTCCCTAAGCGCTTCAACAACACGGCACTGAAGCCTATTCCTAAGTCTTGGAATTCATTTTTTTAATCAAACCATTGTGTCATGCTCCAACTCCTCTGATGTGAAAGTGAAAGCAGCCATGGGGATCCTAGCCATCATAAGAGGAAATAGGTTGAATCTGGGATATATCATCTCCAACAGCATCGCAGATATAGTGATGTGTCCCAGGGCTAGATTGGGGCACGCTTCCTTGATCCATGCTCTTTGCAAATAGGAAGGCTGCCCGGAGTACCCCGATGACCTGCTTATTGATCCCAGGGAGCCTATTACAGCAGCCTGGATTATGAAGCAACCTGAGGGACCGACGGGGCAGTACCACCGCAGGGATCATCTCCACCCCAGCAGCAGCCAGCAGGCCCATCTTACCGGCAGCAGTTTCAGAGTGACCTTCCTTCCAGTATGACCTCATGATGGCCAGCTGGTGTGGGTCATCGATGTTATTGCAGCAGCAGGGCATGGATATCTCTCACCTTGCATCATCCAGAGTTCATCAGGCTGCCCAGGAGTACATAGCTGAGAACAGAGCTGCGGGCAATGCAGGACCATCATATTCAGCCCAGGCAGAGGAGGAGCCAGATGCACATGACCCATTATTATCAGGAGACGAGTTCATTGAGCGCCACATATCATTTCAGTGAGCAGGAAGGCTCACCTTATCATTTACTGCTTTTTCAGACATTATTACTTTGAGCCTTTATGTCTTTTGCATTTTGACTTTATTTTCTGATTGGTCTGTACTATATTGACAACTTATTCTGTGATATTGAGGCACCACTTCCCTGAATTTTTTTGGAAGCAGCTTCAATTATGATGATTTGTGGTATTTAGCTTAACATGTTTGTTGCGCCCGAAAAAGTCCCCGAGGGAGAACTTTCCTCGTTCACAACTTCTCTTAAGACAATGAAGCCGCCACCAATATTTATTAAGGAAAATATTAGGAAAACCTTTTATCGGAAAGCGAGTGGTCTTGCGAAACTAGAGAAGAGGGTTCGGGGGTCGGTTACGCGCGGGGAAGGTATTAGCACCTCACACGTCCTCTCTACTGAGAGGGAACCTTTAATTAAATGTGTGGTTTTAAGTGTTGATTTGAAAAATATCTAATTTGCCTCTTTATTTCTTATTGAAAATGAATTAAAGAACTTAATAAAATTTTTAATTTTGGCGAGAAAGGAGGAAAAAGGGTTTCGAGAAAGAAGTGCTTGACGGGACATGGCCCGCTCCTACGTATCTCCCGGTGCGATGGAGAATTCAAAGCTACGTAGTTCTTCTTGTCCTGGAAAGGTTTTTATTTTTTATCTTGTTTAATTTTGAAAATCAAGCTTTCATGATGATCAATTGAGCAAGGGCTCCAAGTGATCACCACTAGCACTTCATTGTTAATAATCATGCAAGCAAAGGCTTCGCAAGACTACTAACAAAGTTTTTGATTTAGTGAAAATCTTTAGGAAAATTAGGCATTCATGATGATCAATTGAGCAAAGGCTCCAAGTGATCACCACTAGTACCTCGTTGTTAATAATCCTGCAAGCAAAGGCTTCACAAGACTATTAACAAAGTTTCTAATTTATGAGAAATTATTTTGTCTTGAAGAGAATTAAATTAAATTAAAAAAAGAGAAAGGGGGTGAAATGGTAAAATGGGGTGCAGTTTGCAAAAGGGAACTGTACTATTAAAAATTGGGTGTGAAAAGCAGTCCACGTCTTGGTTTCTGGGCTTTGGGCTGATGGATAGAAAGGGGCTGTATTGTTATAAAAAAGGGGGTGCGCTAATAAACCTGATTGTTGGATTTTTAATTTAAAATAAAAAGAAAATAGGGATAGTATATAAATGGAAATTAAAGGATTCAGCAAACCCTAATCTTCTTATTCTTTCCCCTGCTCACAGCGCGCCGCACCAAGTTTGGTGAGAGAGAGAAATTTACGGAGAGAGAGAGGCAGGTTTGCGGAGAGAGGGAGGTTTGCGGAGAGAGGGAGCATGACAGAGAGACGAGATAGAAAGAAAGAAGAAAGGGAGGAGAAGAAAAGGGGAGAGGAGAGAGCCACGGAGGCGCTGATGGTGACACAGGGTGGTTCGCGGTGGTGCGACGCGGCAGTGGAGAACAGTGATTAAGAGAGTAAACACGGTGAGGGAGAGAAAAGGGAGCTACGACGCGGGGAGAGGGATAGAGGGACAGTAGAGATCCGCGTCGTCTCCGGCGACGACGATGATGGTGGTGGCCACGGAGCTTAACGGAGACGGGTTGGGTTCTGCGACACGGTGGCGACGGCGAGGAGAACGCCGCGAGGAGGTTCAGGACAGGGGGAACATCACGACGGCTACGGTTCAATTGGGGAGCGTGACGACGGCGGTGGCTCTATGGGAGACGACCACCGTCTACGGTGGTTGGAGGTGGTACAGTTCCGATCCCTTTTTACTTCTTTTCTTCGCCTATTCTTCTGCTTCTAGCTCTACTAGCTACTGTTTTGTCAATTTCTTTCATTTTTGCACTATTTACAAAAAAATGTTCATTATACTTCTTGTGGCAGCGAAGGCTGGTTCTTGCTTTTTGTTTATGATCCTTTTTTAGAAACCTAATCTGTTCACAGTTTAAATCCTAATTTGTTCATAGCACTAATATCCACGGCACCGACATTTCTAACAAAAAACATAAACTGGACTTGTTCTAAGTTTTATAACTATTGCTATTTTCGTTTTCCTTCCTTAAGAAATGATTCTGAAACAAGATTTTTTATAACTGAGCCTATTTTAAGTTGATAGCTAATCCTACTAATGAAACAACAGTAAAACGACTCTTAAAAGCAAACTGATTTGACTAACCCTCTTTTTCCAGCCTCTGTTTGGTTTCTTGTTGCCTGTTCATTACTGCTGATTCTTGCTCTAGTTTCACTGCTACTGTGACTGCGTATATTTGATCTGATCCTGCTATTATGCCTGACTTCCAGAATGTTTTTCAGTGTGTTTATGTGATTAGGGTTTCGATGTGAACCCCCAATCCTTTTTTTCGGTGATTTTCTGTCTGTGTATGTTTGTCTCTGATCCCCCTTTGCTGTGGGCTGACTGTTTATTTATATTAAAAACTTAGGTCTTGGCATTAATTGCTTTTGACCGGGCTTTGACTTATTTTTCAGGTTTCGGAGCGGATCGACCTAGGCCCAGCAGCTTGGGGAGCAGCTGTTGGAAACCCTGAATCTGCTGCTGCCTATTATTATTTGCATTTTCGGATTTGTATTTTTTGGTATTTTTAGTAGTATCATTTTTTGTATTTTTGGACTTTTGGACATCTTGGACACTATTAAATTGTGAATAAAAATAAATAGAATTTTTTTGACATTTTTGGACTATATATTACTCTAAATAAATTAAAATAGACAAAGTAAAAAATAATAAAAGAAATCGGGCCAAATACAAAAGCGATATCGGACCCAACTAGACAAGTGCGTGAGAACAAGGCCCAAATGGAATAAATAAGCCCGTTGACCACTAAACGCTAATATTATCTCAGAATCGCGTTCTTAAGCCCAAATTGAAACGACAAGCCCAATCGCGAGAAAAATGACTTTGTCAGTCCCAATTAGGTTCGACTAAATCCAAATACGAAGATTAAATTGAAGAACGCACGAAAAGATCGATCATTCGCGTGCATGCCTAATTTAAAACAACGGTATTTCGATTTAGTTGAACAGGGTAATTGAAATTGGCCAGGGTTAGTAACTGAGACGCCGTACTGATAATTCTCGTAACCACGCGACTTCAAAACACGATTTAAGTAAAATAAACGACTAAAACTAGAAGACGGACAAAATTGGGGTATAACAGCTGCCCCTCTTTATTTGGATTTTGACAAGGAATATGAATTGGCCGAAACATATTCCGAGGCAAAATAGAAATAAAGAATTCAGAAATTATACCAATTTTGTCTACCTAGAGGAACCTGAGGCAAAAAAGGTAAAACGGGCACTTGGCGTGCAGAAAGCGGTAAACGGGCACTTGGCGTGCAGAAAGCGGTAAATGGGCACTTGGCTTGCAGAAAGCGGTAAATGGGCACTTGGCGTGCAGAAAGCGGTAAATGGGCACTTGACGTGCAGAAAGCGGTAAATTGCCCAGGCTGCCTAAAACCTGTAATCCTTAAACGAACTCTTGATGAATCTGAGTTTGCACGTGGCTTTGAGGAGCACGCTTCCTGTTGGCCTTTTCGAGCGACCGGGGGGATCGTTATCAGCTCCGGAACTGATATACTGATCAATGCACGGCGTCCACTGTATCTTAGGCTGATACAACTATTCCGTTGAACCTCACATGGGGCTGCGGTCCATCGCGTTGCTCGTACACGACGTGAGACCTGGGCAGAAGGGAGCGATGATCTCTGTGCTCCAATCCGCAATGCGCGCTTGAGCGCTCTCTTTTCTATTTCTCTCTTTTCTTTTTTTCTTTTTTTTTCTTTCTGAACTCCCAACTTGGGGAACATTTTCTGGAATCTGGGGGCGAGGGCTAACACCGAAGTGCTCAGCCTTTTTTGTACCTGTAGCTGAAAATGAACAAATGCATGCAATGCAAATGCCATGATTGCTGTTTTCTTTGAATGATGAGTTTCTTATTTCCTTTGTCTATGCTGGATGAATGCATGATCCTCTACTGTTCCTATATGCTTGATGAATGCAATGATTTTCCTTTTCTTCTCTTGTGTGTACGCAATGCATGATTTTCTTTTTCTTTTGCTTATGTCTGATGAATGCATGATTTTCTCCTGTTCTTATATGTCTTTTTCTCTTTCTCTAGCTTCTCTTTTTTCTTTTTCTTTCTTTCCTTTTCTTTTTGTTGCTCTCTTGGCTCTTCTTTTTTTCTCTCTTTTGGCTTCTCTTTTGCTCTTTTAAGAATCATGGGTATGTGAATGCAAAGCTTTGATGGAAGGCTATAACATGAAATGATGAATGACCTGGGATGTTCTAGCTTTCTTTTCTTCTACGAGATGCCAGTATTGATGTGATGCAACTGTATTGCTTTGATGTTTGATGCAAATGTATGCGGTGATTGATGCTTTGATGATTGAAATGCTCCTGTTCTAACTTCTGTTTGTTTCTTTTTGCTTCTTCTATGAAATGCAAACATTAATATGATGCAATGCTCTGATTGATGATGTTTGATGCAATGATTCTTGTTCTTTTTTCTTTTATGGAAATGCTAACGTTAATATGATGCATATGCACTGCTTTAATGTTTGATGATTGAATGACAAAGGAATGCTTGTGAAATGATGAATGATATGGAATGCTGGATGACAGGGAATGTTTTTGTGTTGCTTTTGTGGTTTCTTTTCTTTTTTTCTTTTTGCTTTCTTTGCTTTTTCTATGAAATATCTGATGCAAAATGTAATGCTCTAATGATGAATGACATGCATGATTTTGTTCTTTTCCTTTTTTATGAAGTGCGAACATTAATATGATGCCAATGCAATGAAAAGATTTCTGCTTTTTCTTCTTTACTATTTTCTTCTATGAAATGCAAGTATTAATATGGTGCAACTGATGTGGAACGTTTTTTTTTCTTTTTTTTACTATGTGATGAATGCACAAAATGTGAAGATGCAAATGTAATGCTTTGATGCATATGCTATAATGCATGAGGTAAACATTTTTGTGATGATGAGATGCGAGACTTTGAATGCAAGGAATTGAGATGATTATTGACCATTCTGTTGAAAAATTGAATTTGATTCAAACTCTGGTGTTCTCAAGGTTTTTATTTACAAACAACCTCACTTGTTTTCTCTTTCTTTCCATGATGACTGAATTTTAGATATCACGTAAACAACTTGTGTTCTCTCTCTTTGAAGCATTGTTAGTAAGCATGCATAGGAGTGCAAATGTGAATGAATGAGTCAGTTAACTTGGAATTGGTTTAGGGCATGGACTTTTATGGCAAGTGAAGGAATGACAGACATGGTTATTGCCGAAGCTTATGAGGGACCAAGAGATACAAGATTGCCCCAATTCAGGTCTTTGACGAGTGAATACTTGCCCCTGTCTAGTGGTGACAACAACTAGGGGTGTAGAAGATGATGAATTGGGAACGTTTCGGCTCTTGGGATGAAAGCTGGAATGAAAGGGGTTTTGCTCAACCCACGAATTTGATGTTGCCCCAGTCATAACAAGGACAAGCTGCCCCAATCAGAATGACAAGGTCTTGTTTAGGATAGTGAGTTGAGAGATTGCCCCGGTGAGGTTTTTATGGGAATGAATGAGGTGAAGGAATGGGAATGCACTTGCCCCACTTTGGAATGACATTGACAACTGGAGTGACATGGGATGGGCATTGAACAGACTTTCCCAAGACTAGGGTGTGTGGGTGGTGAAGAGAATGCCCCAACTTTTGGGTCT